>APFE030494179.1:282341-341166 GCA_000404065.3 Pinus taeda | reverse complement strand
TCAATCTGAGCCGTTCATTAGGTGGATGATCTGACGGTAGAACTTATGTTTAGTTTAGGGTTTTTTGCCCTAGAAGGCAACTCCTCTCTTTGTATGAGGGCATTGTATTTTGAGGCGGTTGTAGATGTGTATTCTGTGTGAGCGGGAAACAGAGAGGTGAGACTGTGAGAGAAAAAAGAGGATATTACAACAGATTTGTTGTAGGTTGTGTCTCTTAATTTTGCTGGATAATAGAAAGGAAGGACTGGCTGTTCGAGGTGGATGTAGCCCAAATTGGGTGAACCACGTATATCTGTGTCTCTCTTGTTTTGTGCGTTTTCTATGTTTATATTTCCGCAATATTTTATGTGTTCCATTGCTCCGTAATATATAATTTTCTAACAATATCGACGTCTTTATCCTCCAAGGTATTGAATACACACTTATCATCGGTCATGTGGAATGAGGCTCCACTATCCAGGTACCAAACACAACCCACCATCGATGAAACCATGCATGCGATGAGGGTAAAATCAAGTTCGAACTTTGAGGCCAGTGCCTCACCATCTGATTCTTTTGAGGATCCATTCTTGGATTTCTTCAATGGACAATTAGTTGCATAATGGCCCACCTCATGACAATTAAAGCATCACACTTTGGATTTGTCAATATTCTTCCCACCATGGGAAGAACTCAATTTGGAATGGGAAGCCTTCCCTTTCCCTTTCCCTTTCCGTGCCTTACTTGCTAAGGCTAGATTTTCTTCATCATCATGCTTAGATGAAGAACCATCTCTGGTGCTTCTCCTGATCTCCTCCTGCATTAGATCCAACCACAGTCGTTCCTAATCTGATAGTTTCTCTCTTCCATTCACTGAGCCTTGGTAGCTATGCTAGCTCTTAGGAAGACCGAGGAGAGCAAGACTCACCATTTCATCATCAGCAGTCGTGATTCCTACACTTCCAAGCTCATCTCTGCAGGTGGTGAGCTTGTTCAGATATGTAGAGATCGTGTCACCCTTTTCACACTTGATTTTCCAAAGCTTTTCCTTCAACGCCAGCCTCCTTTAGTCGTTGTTGTTTTGATATAGATCCTTCAATGTCTTCCACATTGAAAATGAAGTCTCCTTCCCATGGAGACTCGAGACAATATGGTCTCCAACTCCCTCCAGAAGAATCCTTCTCGCTCTCGTCACACATTTCTTCCATTTTGCCAATTCTTGGGAATTAGCTGCTACTAGCATGGGGACTTCTTGATCAATGAAGTCCTTCAAACCATTATCTTCTAATACTGCTTCCATGCAATCCTTCTAGGCTATGTAATTCGAGCTGCCATCCAGGGCATACTCGAGTCTCAAGCCATTGAACAACATTGGTGAACTTTGAGATGTGATAAGAAATCAATTTTGTACTACAATCAAGAACTTAAAACTTTGAAATTCTCCCTTCTTTGTATATTGTTCTCTGCTTTGATCACCTTTGCTCTGATACCATGTAGAAATTCTCACTATAGATTAAACTGATTATGCAATGTACTAAAGAAAAATACTTAATCTACTTCTACAATCAAACTTGTGGAAGCTTAATCGATTTTGAGCAAGATAAAATAGAAAACATATAACAGAGAAGAAGAATCAATCACACATGAAACACAGAAGAATACTTTGGGGAAAACCTCAACTAAAAACCCTGATATCTGTATTATCATACAAGTGGAAATATCTCAAGATTACACACAACTTTGGATCTCAAGCTATCCATCTCTCAGTACAATCCCTCACTGCTGCTCATAGAAAGAATAGACAACACATATGCCATCCTTCAGTCCTCCAAGCCTCCTATTTCCTTGCGCAGTTTCTCCTGGGTCCTCCTGCTGCCACCTGTGTGATTCTCACCTCACACACTGCTCTGACCTCTGTAGTAACTACGCAATCCTCAAAGAATGAATTCCTTCTTATGCAAGAGATATTCACATGGGAATATTCTAGCAATTGATAGTACATTGTCCCTGCCTTTAATCTCAACTGGGTCTTTGTCTGAACTGACATGCATGAGCTTATTTATGAGAGGAATATCAGGTTATTTGAAGAACCTAGTTGATGAGCATAATATTATTTATAATATCATTTTCAAGTAGTTTTATTATTGAAATACTTAATTTATATTTATATGTTTTTTTCATTTTTTTTCATTATAATATATGGAATTATTATATATATAATGAATTATATATATATATATATATATATATATATATATTACATACGATCTTATACTCATATAGGTGTATACTATATACTCTATTATATATATATATATATATTTTCATTTTTTATATTTTTATGCTATTATTATGACTTTTTGTAAATGTAAATAGTTGTTGGGGACATTTTAAGCCGTTGATCTGAAGTGTGGTTTCTGTTGTCGATTTTACAGCCAGTTGTTACGCATTTTTTGTCTTCTCATTTACCACATTTACCTTGCTCTATTCAATCAGGTGTGACTTTCGACGGTTGATCTAAAGTCTGGTTTTTTTTTTTCCGATTTTACAGCCTGTTGTTAAGCATTTCCGATTTACAAAGAATCGTTACGCATTGTAGGGTTGATTTCTTTCTAAGAATGAGGCTGTCAAAAGCCAATTTCGTAGCCAGATTTACAAATGGATAAAGCTGGAAGATTTTTAAAGTTCAGAGTTTAGTTTTGGAAAAAATCATTTAAAGTCACCTGCATAATATATTTCATGGAAAGGAATCATGAAGGATGGTGTGGGGAAATGGTAGTGCAAATGTTTCTTTGAGCCACCGACTTTGAACATCCATAGTTAAAGACGTTTCTTGTATGGGTTAATTAACCAAAATGCTTAATTAGGCCTATGTTTTTAGATAATAATATATTATTAATTTTTGAGGCAGATAATGTTAAAGAGTCTGTTGTTTTGTTTTGTTTCGGCTCATTAATCTCTTGGGCTTTTTTTGTCATTTGAATATTTTTAGGAGCCAGAATAACACTTTCTAGCTTACCAGGTTTGCGGGGTCTTTAGATATTTCTTTTAGTCCTCATCTATTCAATTTTTTTTTCTTCTCTATCTAATCAGGATAACCAAGACATAACATATGTGTGAGTCTTGTTCTACAGGCGCCATGTCTATGTTTCCCTCCATAAGGTCGGTGTTAAACGTTGTTATCCTTCAGCTCTGGCATTGCTACCCTCTTTTTATCTGTACCATTTCATAACACACATTGTACATTGCTCAATTCATTTGGTATGACAGGGAGGAAAAGCCATATTTTGAATATGTGGATTACTTAGAATAGGTCCATCAATCCCCTTTGAAACGAGGACTTGGTCTTTGTAGTTGCAAAGGCCTTCAAATATCATATGATCCTTATGGTGGAGGATATGTTGGATCCTAATAAAGATGAAGCCTTAGGCAAGACCAAAATTGCTTTGACCCTAGTCAAGAGGCTTCTTGATCACGAGATTGTTAACTATAGGTGGTACAACCTTGAAAAGCATAATGCCTCAGAGGGGGAGAAGAATAAGGAATTCAAGTTTACAAGTAGGATTCATTTGATCTTGGATTTGGTGACTTATAGAAATCCTAAAGATCCCTCTGCTTCAGGAATGATGCAAATGTAAGAAACAAGTGCCTTTCAAGAAAGGGGCATACATTCCATAAGAAGGTAGATGGGCCTCTACCAAAATCTTCCAAGAAAGCAGATAAGTATGATATTGGGCCTCTACAAACCAATTGTGGGTTGGGTGATGGTGTGCCTCTTGAGTCTACACCCTTTGAAATGGATGTCTTTGCTCAAGTGGAAAAGTTGATCCTGGATACGTTTAAATGGCCTAAAATATATGTCTCCTTGTCACAAAAAGAGAAGGAGAATAATTTTTTGGCGATAAAGGGAGGCAAACTTCCATAGAGACCTAAAAACTGAGCAAAGAATGTTGACAAAACATTGCAGGTAATGGGAACGATTTTCTAATCTACTACATTGTTCAATCTACTTTATGTTCCATTCTCCTTTGTCAAAACTAGATTTAGAGGTTGAACAAAAGAAAAGAAAGAGCTGATGTAAACTAAGATGTCCTAACGAGGTAAGGAAATATTATCAAATCACGCTTTTATAATTTTTGAAATAGAGATCAAGAAGTGGACCTCACCTTGCAACTTTTCCAAAGGCAAATTCAGGAATACAACACGATTTGGTCCTATTGTCTTGAGCAAAACTGTTTTGTGGAGTGTCCTTCAAAGCTTTCATTGGCACATCTTGGTTTTATTACTGGAGAGCTAAACGCTAAACTGAGTCCAGTAATTGTGAGTAACCTAGTTTTGACCATAAACCTGGCAACAAACCTTTGGTGAACATCGGAATACAGCTTGCAAGAGGTGTTGAGAATTTTATCCCTTTTTTTATATAACATGTTGACGTGCCTGCTTTTCTAGTCATTTCCTATATGTTTTCTGCCTTTCTTGAGATGTTTGCATACATGATCCTATATAGTAGTGAAATTAATCAATATACATTTAATATACTTTGACCCCATTTAAAATATATTTTAATATAAAACCCCTGATTTGCAGATACATTTAACATAACCCAATTTAAAACTAATTGTAATATGAAACCCGTAAATTCACACATCGAGATCTCCAGTCTCCACCATTTGTGGCGAACAACAATTACAACAATATACCTCTCTTTCCTGAGAGAATCGATTTTCTCTACCCATACTTTTTGAGAACCTTACAATTTGTTATACTGGAATGGCATGTTTTTGACATGATCCTTAACTTTATATGTTTGCGATTTTTCCGTATACGAACTAGGCAACTTATATGGTTGTGTAGGAAGGTTTCTATGTTTCCAAAGGCAAGTGGATATGTTATTGTGATGGGCATTTCGCCTTGTCAAAATCACCACTAGCGTTTTGACCTCATCTATTTATCCGTACATATTCATAATATTGTTAATGGAAAAAAAACACAAATTCATTAAAAAATACATTTAACATAACCCAATTTAAAACTGATTGTAATATGAAACCCCTAAATTCACACATCGAGCTCTCTAGTCTCCACCATTTGTGGTGAACAACAATTACAACAATATACCTCTCTTTCGTGAGAGAATCGATTCTCTCTACCCATACTTTTTTAGAACCTTACAATTTGTTATACTGGAATGGCATGTTTTTGGCATGATCCTTAACTTTATATGTTTGAGCTTTTTCTGTATACGAACTAGGCAACTTATATGGTTGTGTAGGAAGGTTTCTATGTTTCCAAAGGCAAGTGGATATGTTATTGTGATGGGTATTTCGCCTTGTCAAAATCACCACTAGTGTTTTGACCTCATCCATTTATCCGTACATATTCATAATATTTAATGGAAAAAAAGCACAAATTCATTAAAAAATACATTTATCATAACACAATTAAAACTGATTGTAATATGAAACCCCTAAATTCACACATCGAGATCTCCAGTCTCCACCATTTGTGGCGAACAACAATTACAACAATATACCTCTCTTTCCTGAGAGAATCAATTCTCTCTACCCATACTTTTTGAGAACCTTACAATTTGTTATACTAGAATGGCATGTTTTTGGCATGATCCTTAACTTTATATGTTTGAGCTTTTTCCGTATACGAACTAGGCAACTTATATGGTTGTGTAGGAAGGTTTCTATGTTTCCAAAGGCAAGTGGATATGTTATTGTGATGGGAATTTCGCCTTGTCAAAATCACCACTAGCGTTTTGACCTCATCCATTTATCCGTACATAATGGCATGTCTTCATTGTAGTGTTGAAATTTAATATTCATGTTATTTAAAACACATATTTATCCATTTTAAAATAATATGTCGATATTTGTGAGTGGTTAAAAAGAGAGGGTTGAAACTGGTTGGGCTTTGCCTGCCCAGATTCGAGCTGCTCTGTGAAAATTAACGAAAGTGAAGTAGCTATTAAAAGGGTTAATTTGGTATGAAGATATATTTTTGTGTTAATATGACAGGTTGAGTGTCCAAATATCATAGAAAAATTCAAAAAATGACACCTATTTTTTTAATGGGTTGCAGGGGTTATGCTTTGCAAATATGTGAAAGCACGGGGTATTAACTTTCAACTGTGTGCTTCAGATTCTTATTTTTCACCCCAGGGTTATCAGTGGCCTATATTTGCATACATGATACTATATAGTAGTGAAATTAATCAATATACATTTAATATACTTTGACCCCATTTAAAATATATTTTAATATAAAAACCCTGATTTGCAGATACATTTAACATAACCCAATTTAAAACTGATTGTAATATGAAACCCGTAAATTCACACATCGAGATCTCCAGTCTCCACCATTTGTGGCGAACAACAATTACAACAATATACCTCTCTTTCCTGAGAGAATCGATTTTCTCTACCCATACTTTTTGAGAACCTTACAATTTGTTATACTGGAATGGCATGTTTTTGGCATGATCCTTAACTTGATATGTTTGTGATTTTTCCGTATACGAACTAGGCAACTTATATGGTTGTGTACGAAGGTTTCTATGTTTCCAAAGGCAAGTGGATATGTTATTTTGATGGGCATTTCGCCTTGTCAATATCACCACTAGCGTTTTGACCTCATCCATTTATCCGTACATATTCATAATATTGTTAATGGAAAAAAAACACAAATTCATTAAAAAATACATTTAACATAACCCAATTTAAAACTGATTGTAATATGAAACCCCTAAATTCACACATCGAGATCTCTAGTCTCCACCATTTGTGGTGAACAATAATTACAACAATATACCTCTCTTTCCTGAGAGAATCGATTCTCTCTACCCATACTTTTTGAGAATCTTACAATTTGTTATACTGTAATGGCATGTTTTTGGCATGATCCTTAACTTTATATGTTTGAGCTTTTTCTGTATACGAACTAGGAAACTTATATGGTTGTGTAGGAAGGTTTCTATGTTTCCAAAAGCAAGTGGATATGTTATTGTGATGGGTATTTCGCCTTCTCAAAATCACCACGAGCGTTTTGACCTCATCCATTTATCCGTACATATTCAGAATATCGTTAATGGAAAAAAAACACAAATTCATTAAAAAATACATTTAACATAACCCAATTTAAAACTGATTGTAATATGAAAACCCTAAATTCACACATCGAGATCTCCAGTCTCCACCATTTGTGGCAAACAACAATTACAACAATATACCTCTCTTTCCTAAGAGAATCGATTCTCTCTACCCATAATTTTTTAGAACCTTACAATTTGTTATACTGGAATGGCATGTTTTTGGCATGATCCTTAACTTTATATGTTTGAGATTTTTCCGTATACGAACTATGCAACTTATATGGCTGTGTAGGAAGGTTTCTATGTTTCCAAAGGCAAGTGGATATGTTATTGTGATGGGCATTTCGCCTTGTCAAAATCACCACTAGCGTTTTGACCTCATCCATTCATCCGTACATATTCATAATATTGTTAATGGAAAAAAAACAAAAATTCATTAAAAAATACATTTAACATAACCCAATTTAAAACTGATTGTAATATGAAACCCCTAAATTCACACATCGAGATCTCCAGTCTCCACCATTTGTGGCAAACAACAATTACAACAATATACCTCTCTTTCGTGAGAGAATCGATTCTCTCTACCCATACTTTTTTAGAACCTTACAATTTGTTATACTGGAATGGCATGTTTTTGGCATGATCCTTAACTTTATATGTTTGAGCTTTTTCCGTATACGAACTAGGCAACTTATATGGTTGTGTAGGAAGGTTTCTATGTTTCCAAAGGCAAGTGGATATGTTATTGTGATGTGCATTTCGCCTTATCAAAATCACCACTAGCGTTTTGACCTCATCCATTTATCCGTACATATTCATAATATTGTTAATGGAAAAAAAACATAGATTCATTAAAAAATACAGTTAACATAACCCAATTTAAAATTGATTGTAATATGAAACCCCTAAATTCACACATAGAGATATCCAGTCTCCACCATTTGTGGCGAACAACAATTACCACAATATACCTCTCTTTCCTGAGAGAATCGATTCTCTCTACCCATACCTTTTGAGACCCTTACAATTTGTTATACTGGAATGGCATGTTTTTGGCATGATCCTTAACTTTATATGTTTGAGCTTTTTCCGTATACGAACTAGGCAACTTATATGGTTATGTAGGAAGGTTTCTATGTTTCCAAAGGCAAGTGGATATGTTATTATGATGGGCATTTCGCCTTGTCAAAATCACCACTAGCGTTTTGACCTCATCCATTTATCCGTACATATTCATAATATTGTTAATGGAAAAAAAACACAAATTCATTAAAAAATACATTTAACATAACCCAATTTAAACTGATTGTAATATGAAACCCCTAAATTCACACATCGAGATCTCCAGTCTCCACCAATTGTGGCGAACAACATTTACAATAATATACCTCTCTTTCCTGAGCGAATCGATTCTCTACCCATACTTTTTGAGAACCTTACAATTTGTTATACTGGAATGGCATGTTTTTGGCGTGATCCTTACCTTTATATGTTTGAGCTTTTTCCGTATAAGAACTAGGCAACTTATATGGTTGTGTAGGAAGGTTTCTATGTTTCCAAAGGCAAGTGGATATGTTATTATGATGGGAATTTCGCCTTGTCAAAATCACCACTAGCATTTTGACCTCATCCATTTATCCGTACATATTCATAATATTGTTAATGGAAAAAAAACACAAATTCATTAAAAAATACATTTAACATAACCCAATTTAAAACTGATTGTAATATGAAACCCCTAAATTCACACATCGAGATCTCCAGTCTCCACCATTTGTGGCGAACAACAATTACAACAAGATACCTCCCTTTCCAGAGAGAATCGATTCTCTCTACCCATACTTTTTGAGAACCTAACAATTTGTTATACTGGAATGGCATGTTTTTGGCATGATCATTAACTTTATATGTTTGAGCTTCTTCCGTATACGAACTAGGCAACTTATATGGTTGTGTAGGAAGGTTTCTATGTTTCCAAAGGCAAGTGGATATGTTATTGTGATGGGCATTTCGCCTTGTCAAAATCACCACTACCGTTTTGACCTCATCCATTTATCCGTACATATTCATAATATTGTTAATGGAAAAAAAACACAAATTCATTAAAAAATACATTTAACATCACCTAATTTAAAACTGATTGTAATATGAAACCCCTAAATTCACACATCGAGATCTCCAGTCTCCACCATTTGTGGCGAACAACTTTTACAACAGTATACCTCTCTTTCCTGAGAGAATCGATTCTCTCTACCCATACTTTTTGAGAACCTTACAATTTGTTATACTGGAAAGGCATGTTTTTGGCATGATCCTTAACTTTATATGTTTGAGGTTTTCCGTATACGAACTAGGTAGCTTATATGGTTGTGTAGGAAGGTTTATATGTTTCCAAAGGCAAGTGGATATGTTATTGTGATGGGCATTTCGCCTTGTCAAAATCACCACTACCGTTTTGACCTCATCCATTTATCTGTACATATTCATAATATTGTTAGTGGAAAAAAAACACAAATTCATTAAAAAATACATTTAACATAACCCAATTTAAAACTGATTGTAATATGAAACCCCTAAATTCACACATCGAGATCTCCAGTCTCCACCATTTGTGGCGAGCAACAATTACAACAATATACCTCTCTTTCCTGAGAGAATCGATTCCCTCTACCCATACTTTTTGAGAACCTTACAATTTGTTATACAGGAATGGCATGTTTTTGGCATGATCCTTAACTTTATACGTTTGAGCTTTTTTAGTATACGAACTAGGCAACTTATATGGTTGTGTAGGAAGGTTTCTATGTTTCCAAAGGCAAGTGGATATGTTATTGTGATGGGCATTTCGCCTTGTCAAAATCAGCACTAGTGTTTTGACCTCATCCATTTATCCGTACATATTCATAATATTGTTATTGGAAAAAAAACACAAATTCATTAAAAAATACATTTAGCATAACCCAATTTAAAACTGATTGTGATATGAAACCCCTAAATTCACACATCGAGATCTCCAGTCTTCACCATTTGTGGCGAACAAAATTTACAACAATATAACTCTCTTTCCTGAGAGAATCGATTCTCTCTACCCATACTTTTTGAGAACCTAACAATTTGCTATACTGGAATGGCATGTTTTTGGCATGATCCTTTACTTTATATGTTTGAGCTTTTTCCGTATATGAACTAGGCAACTTATATGGTTGTGTAGGAAGGTTTCTATGTTTCCAAAGGCAAGTCGATATGTTATTGTGATGGGCATTTCGCCTTGTCAAAATCACCACTAACATTTTGACCTCATCCATTTATCCGTACATATTCATAATATTGTTAATGGAAAAAAAACACAAATTCATTAAAAAATACATTTAACATAACCCAATTTAAAACTGATTGTAATATGAAACCCCTAAATTCACACATCGAGATCTCCAGTCTCCACCATTTGTGGTGAACAACAATTACAACAATATACCTCTCTTTCCAGAGAGAATCTATTCTCTCTACCCATACTTTTTGAGAACCTTACAATTTGTTATACTGGAATGACATGTTTTTGGCATGATCCTTAACTTTATATGTTTGAGCTTTTTCCGTATACGAACTAGGCAACTTATATGGTTGTGTAGGAAGGTTTCTAAGTTTCCCAAGGCAAGTGGATATGTTATTGTGATGGGCATTTCGCCTTGTCAAAATCACCACTACCGTTTTGACCTCATCCATTTATCCGTACATATTTATAATATTGTTAATGGAGAAAAAACACAAATTCATTAAAAAGTACATTTAACATAACCCAATTTTAAACTGATTGTAATATGAAACCCCTAAATTCACACATCGAGATCTCCAGTCTCCACCATTTGTGGCGAACAACAATTACAACAATATACCTCTCTTTCCTGAGAGAATCGATTCTCTCTACCCATACTTTTTGAGAACCTTACAATTTGTTATACTGTAATGGCATGTTTTTGGCATGATCCTTAACTTTATATGTTTGGGCATTTTCCGTATACGAACTAGACAACTTATATGGTTATGTAGGAAGGTTTCTATGTTTCCAAAGGCAAGTGGATATGTTATTGTGATGGGCATTTCGCCTTGTCAAAATCACCACTATCGTTTTGACCTCATCCATTTATCCGTACATATTCATAATATTGTTAATGGAAAAAAAACACAAATTCATTAAAAAATACATTTAACATAACCCAATTTAAAACTGATTGTAATATGAAACCCCTAAATTCACACATCGAGATCTCCAGTTTCCACCATTTGTGGCAAACAACAATTACAACAATATACCTCTCTTTCCTATGAGAATCGATTCTCTTAGAACCCATACTTTTTTAGAACCTTACAATTTGTTATACTGGAATGGCATGTTTTTGGGATGATACTTGACTTTATATGTTTGAGCTTTTTCCGTATACGAACTAGGCAACTTATATGGTTGTGTAGGAAGGTTTCTATGTTTCCAAAGGCAAGTGGATATGTTATTGTGATGGGCATTTCACCTTGTCAAAATCACCAGTAGCGTTTTGACCTCATCCATTTATCCGTACATATTCATAATATTGTTAATGAAAAAAAAACACAAATTCATTAAAAAATACATTTAACATAACCCAATTTAAAACTCATTGTAATATGAAACCCCTAAATTCACACATCGAGATCTCCAGTCTCCACCATTTGTGGCGAACAACAATTACAACAATATACCTCTCTTTCCTGAGAGAATCGATTCTCTCTACCCATACTTTTTGAGAACCTTACAATTTGTTATACTGGAATGGCATGTTTTTGGCATGATCCTTGACTTTATATGTTTGAGCTTTTTCCGTATACGAACTAGGCAACTTATATGGTTGTGTAGGAAGGTTTCTATGTTTCCAAAAGCAGGTGGATATGTTATTGTGATGGGTATTTCACCTTGTCAAAATCACCACTAGCGTTTTGACCTCATCCATTTATCCGTACATATTCATAATATTGTTAATAGAAAAAACAAATTCATTAAAAATATATATATATCTAGATAATCCAATTATGGCATTCTTCATCGTAAGTGTGAAATTTATTTCATGTTATTTAAAACACATATTTATCCATTTTAAATAACATGTCGTATTTGTGAGTGGTTAAAAAGAGAGGGTTGAAACTGGTTGGGCTTTGCCCGCCCAGATTCGAGCTGCTCTGTGAAAATTAACGAAGGTGAAGTAGATATTAAAAGGGTTAATTTGGTATGAAGATATATTTTTGTGTTAATATGACAGGTTGAGTGTCCAAATATCATAGAAAAATTCAAAAAATGACACCTATTTTTTGAATGGGTTGCAGGGGTTATGCTTTGCAAATATGTGAAAGCACGGGGTATTAACTTTCAACCGTGTGCTTCAGATTCTTATTTTTCACCCCAGGGTTATCAGTGGCCTATATTATAGTAAGCCTTAATTTTTCAAAGGAAAGTTATTAAAAATCACTAAAAATATTTCAAACAAAAGTAATATAAATTTTTTGTCTTAGTATTGCTTACTCTGGGACATGAATAAATGTTAATTGAAAGCTTTATCTCTTGGTTACCAATTTTTCTTTTTAATTAGGGTAAAAACAAGAAGTTTCATAAATTTTATATGATAATTTTTAATATATGTAAATTGAAATTAGATAAATAACAAATTAATTTTTGATGATAATTTTTAATATATGTAAATTGAAATTAGATAAATAACAAATTATTTTCCTCATAACTTAATCTAAACCCACAATACATAAATTAAATATATTCGCACACAAATGCCCATTTTCAATCTTGAAATAATTTCAAAATGATCAACATTGATCTTTACTTGTAAAAGGCTTTCATAAGCACTACAAAATTATATCTTTCTTTATTTATCGGCCATGCATATAAAGGTAATATATATTGTTATATTTCATAATCATTTTAATGATTTTTAAGAGTTTAAAAATAAAGTTATGCCAGAATATATATATATGATTCAAGAATTTAGTAAATATTTCAAAATTTATATAACATTATTTTATTAAAAGAGAATACAGTAATAAATATTCTATTTTAGTTTTTTAGAATCTTTTTTCCAAAATAATTATGAATAAAATTAATTTTATATATAAATTATTTTTTTTCATGTTATTCATCATATATGTACATATTTATTTATTAATTTTTTTATATATGTATAACTATAAGTTTTTATAAATCATTTTGACAATTTGATGTTGTAAATTAAACATTTCAAAATATAAATTTCAATTAAACATGGATATGTATATTTTAATATTGAGAGGAGATTTGAAACTAAAAATATAGTCTATAAACATTAAAAAATTACACCTAAAAAACTTAAATTTAATATATCAATTGTTATTTACTTGATTATGGAAACTAAAGTACAAGTTCTTCAATTTCAAAAACCTATTAAGTTTCTTTGCACCTTTTGAGACAATTGCTACTATAATCTTTATAGATACAGAATATTTGCAGTTCACCCCTCCTCATTTCATAAATAAATTTAGATAAAACTGCAAATGGTGTAACTGATATTCTATATATGTAAAGAAGTTGGCCCTCTCTTTTTCTAAAATATA
Organism: Pinus taeda; assembly: GCA_000404065.3. Taxonomy (NCBI): domain Eukaryota; kingdom Viridiplantae; phylum Streptophyta; class Pinopsida; order Pinales; family Pinaceae; genus Pinus; species Pinus taeda. Next base: position 327,461 of record APFE030494179.1, on the reverse strand, counting down.
TATATAATTTTAAATTTCTTATTTATATATTATTATTAAATTAATTGTGAATTTTTGAAATGTCTGAAGGATATGATAAAAGTGACCTCACAAACATGGATGAGTGTTTGCACTGTTAAATTTACAGTCAAGTTCAGCAATCAAAAACTACGATAATTTGTGGTAAGCTTCGAATCAAGCTGTCGGCTTAACTTTTCAAGTCATAAATATGATAATTGATTTGACGCGACTTAAAAAGGACAACTCTACCTTGGCTTTTTCACAAGCTTGTCGAGGGTTGACACGAAAAAACCAAGAAGTACATTGGAATATGCAAAGAGCAAAGGTAGAGAAAGGTCCAGAAAGACGTATGGCAATGTCTCATCTAATGCGGGCCAGCAAGAAAACAGCGACGAGGTACAGAGATACGCAGCTTTTGTTCGATGAACGTACCAGAAAACGATCAAATGATATTATGTTACGGCCTTTCCTTGAATAGACATCCCACAAACGTACCATCAAAACGCTATTGCCATTCTCCTCGTGTAAAAACCAAAGTTATCCGACGGAGCATTCCAACCATTATATGTTTTTTTATTTTTTACGATGAAAAGTTGGGCAAAATCTCTATTTTTTAGGGTTTAAAATGTATTTTTAAATGCATAGATAGATTCGCTAGTTTCAATTTTTTCATTGCTCACTTAAATTATACAACCAATCATTAAAAAAAATCCCACTACATGTAAAAAAATCCATTAGAAAATATCGCCAAATACTCTAAAAAATTGTCTAATAATTAAGGTATCCTCATTGTCCAATTTATTCAAAACCCACTGCAGAAACTATCCCAGCAAACATATAGTTTATTGTTCCACTTTTATACACTTCCTTTTTATATTAAAAATTCAGATTCGCTTAATACTTAATATTTTCTTGATGCAAAATCTCTACATTTTTATATTAAAATTCAGATTCTTCTGAGTCAATGGAGTGACTATTCTTCTGATTCAATGGAGTGACTCAACTTTGGGAGGAATCAAATGTGGAAATATGAGAAGAGAAGCAAGAGAACACAGTTTATTCCCAACAGAGGAAACTCTTTTCAAACAGTTGCATGTCAACGTGCATGGAGCTCTTTTCAAACGCTTTATGCTCCAGGAGAGGAAAATACTTTCGGTAGTATCACAATATTTCGTGTTGAAATTGTTAGCAATTTTGCGTATTTAACACCGCGCAAAGGAATACGAATTGCATTTATAAGAATTATTATTATAGAGGCTTGATCTATGTCTGCAGCTCTTGGAAGGACTTTGGGCCACCTTTAAATAACTTCGATGAATTTCAGAGAAAAAGGTGTGGGTTGAGATTATCAATGTGCTCAAATTATGAGGTTATTTGAAATCAAATGTCTTTTACAAAAATAGTGTTTAGTTTCCCGTATAGCAATAAGTTTAGAAAGAAATACTTCATCCCATTGTAAGTGGCTTCATTTAGGACTATACCGGATTTTAATATTTTTGGTTGATACTATTTAGATTAAAACAGTTTTTGGAGTAAATTTAAATTTACTTTTAAAGAGTTTAATACATAAAGACTTTGACTCATGGTTTATTATTATTAAAAATTATTTTAAGTAGTGTAATTTTTCTTAAATAATTATGATGAATTAGGTCAATTCATATATAACAATTAGACAACTAGTAATAATTGTCTTCTTTCATCATCATTTAATTAATAGGTTACCTATAAAAATAGATAATTATTTTGATTCATTAATTCATTATATTGTTTGATCCCACCACGATGAAATTTTAGAAATTTCTTTTGATTTAGCTTATAAAGTTGGATTTTATTATACATTTTCTGAAAATATATGCAATATTTTTGTAAATAGGGGATTCCATGAAAAGTGTTTTTCTTTATCTACTTTATTGTTTTCATTTTTGTCATATATTTTTTTTTTAATGTGGAAACCATGGAGGGATAATTTTTCTCTTTTAACTTGCTAATAAGTAAGTAAGTCAACCTCCTAATATTTTCAATCTCTCTATTCCTCTATATTTTTCTTTTAAACTAAGTTATGATAGTGCTTTCAACAATTATTCATATCTTGGGTGATGTCTTCCTCCACTATCTCTAGATGTTTTTTAACTAAGAGAATGTTTCTTTAGTTCAACCTCTTTTAATTCAATGTTTAGTGAAGTGATAGAAAGGCTATGAGAATTAATGAGGGCTTGTACATTAAATTACTTGATTATAGCCTTATCCTCCATGGAAGCAAGCAAGTTGATCTTATAAAAGGAGGATGCAATAATATGTATTGCACTTATTTTTAAGGTTATTTACTATAAAACTATTCTCAATTTGCTTTATTTTCCTCTAAATTTAATACTACAACGAGGATGCGATAATATGTATTGCACTGACTTTTAAGGTTATTTACCATAAAACTATTCTCAATTTGCTTTATTTTCCTCTAAATTTACTACTACAACACCACAACTCATACCCATGGAGTTAATTGGGATAACAAGGGTATGGAAAAGGACCTTCTTTTATCCCAAAACCAAAATTTGGCATCTTTAGGTATAGTTGTTCTCATTAAAATATATTTTCCAATGTTAATTGATTCTTTTTTCAACACTACAATTCCAATTTATCTTGTCATGAAAATGAAATATTTATATAAAAGGTTGTAGAAGCGGGGAGCGGTACGCATCAATCCTAAAGGACATTAGTAGAAACATTTTTTTGGGCCTAAGGCATGCCGCCAATAAATGTGCATAATTATGGAAATGTCGTTGCACTTTATATGAGACTCGACATTCTCAATGAAAATGTTCATATAGTGATCATCAGAAACCCAAGAATCAACATAAAGCTAGATAGAAAAAGCTTGGAGCAAAAGCACATCTGCACAAGTTGAAAGATGCTTTTAATAGTCAAAGAAATGAAAATATTTGAATCGATGGATGTTTTCACATTCTATGAAAGATAAACATCATATATTTTTTCTAGGCTAAGGATGCTAGCTTATTAGCATAAGGTATGCTCACAACTATTCATGGTAGGAAATTGGTTATATTACTTTTAAGTTCTTATAGCTTTGGAAAGGAAAAAATTATTGTTTTCAAGTATATTTAGGTCTCCCCACCCCTCACCAACTTATTGCAATCATGAATTGTATCTCATCCATGAAATTTGTCACATGGGAATTACCATGATTGTCTCTCCTTGGATTGGATTATCTCACACGCTTCATTTTGTGGGGCATTCAACATGGTGTCACTTGAATTCCTAATTCATCATAAATATTCCCATTTAGTTCATTGTGGATAGGGATGGGTTTAATTTCCTTCATGTGCGAGTTCAATTCATTAATCTATTCATGTTATTTCTTGACAATATGAGCAATGCAAGGAATGTGGAGTTCAAATTTTAGATATGCTAAATAGTGTTTGATCTAGTGATGAACTCTACTCTTGTAAGAGCCCCTCGTAGGCTTGGACAAGTTTTTCTTGGCATTCTTCATGTGTACTCTCAACTTCTTCTCTTGCTCCCTTCCCCTCGAGGCTCTATTTAATAAAAAATTTCCTCCATATTGGATGTTTTAGACATTACCTTCTTTAGGATTTTCTTTCAAGTTATTTAGGTTTCAATATTGAGGTTGGGCCTTCCATCTTATCTAGGCTCTAGTTTGATACAACTAGTTTTAGGATTACCTCTTGATTAGTAAATCTTGTTTCTATGCAATTATAGTTCTCTTTGTTTTTATCTCCATTGGTCAATTTTCAGGACACATCTCAAATTTATCTTACGGAGTGGAGTGCATAACATGAACTACCAAACTTCATCTCACATAATTAACTCATAGGGATTCCATGATCTGAGACTCGTGAACCATTTTAGTTAAGAAGCACAAAATGAGTATCAAGCCTTAAAAACATCATCTTTCAATATGTTTTTCCTTTTATTTTTTGCTAAATTTTGGCCACAATCTAGAGATATTTTGAGTATGTTATTGTCCATAATGATTCATCTTGTAGAAGGTATGGTTTTCCCATATTTCTTACTATTTTATTGAATTACTTTGATATATTTTGGAGAAATAGTCCTTTCCCATTTATTTATGAAAAGGTTGTATGTTAAGTAATATTTCAATATCACAGGTGTGCTACTATCCCTATCTTAGGAGCATTATGTTACTCCAATCACACTAGAGTGTTGCTACTCTAGTCACATCAAAGTGCCACTACTGTTATTGTTATTCCAAGGGCATGATACAACCATGAAGCCTTTCCCCTAATGGAATTAAAAATAAAAATGGTCTCCATTACAAGTGAATCTAGATTGACTTAAACAATATGTCATTTTTAACACCCTAAGATTAGTCACCACAATAGATCTTAATTTTTCACTACTAAAATTGAGTCAATTTTCGACAACCATTTATCATTCTTTCAACAAAGCTTCATTACTATAACGACAAAAGGAGGTCTCACTAAATGTCATTTCAAGTACAATAATACTATCAACATTTTCACAATCATCATAATTTCGACAATAGTTATGGACACATGTCATCGAAGAAAAAATGTCTTTCCCAACACAAGCGTCAATAATACCAATGAAAGTTGGTGGTCAGTTGACTAATGATCGTAGAAAGCGTTCAACTAACTTTCCATACTTGAGTCATCCAAAGACTAATAACATTGGTTAGAAATTTCCAATGAAATCGTTAGAAGTTCATTGTAAATTTTGTCGGAAAGTTTTGGCAAAGTTGTCAAGAGTTTGTTAAAAATTTGGTGATAATTTTGACGAATCTGTAGCTATTAATCTTTTTTAATCATTTTGTGAGAATGGTTTTAGGTCCATACTTCTTTCCGTCATTTATCTAATTAATATTACTCATGCTAATTATCTATTTTGTGACTTATTTACATAAGTGGTCTTATGCAAGCAATAAAACTTGCCAATCACTTATGACCATAACCTTATTACTTCACAACTCAAAATAATAATCTTATAAGCAAAATAGCTCCTTTACATATGATTTTATTTCACATAACTAAATTTCTATTTTTAGAGACAACTTCATAAACTTCTCCTAAAGATGAATCATCGGTGGAAATTTTTAAGGTTAAGTGTATACTATCTCAAATGTGAGGCCAGACCTTGATATTTTCGGTAACAGACAAAGCTAAGGATAACTCATCCCATAGTGAAGTAAGTGAAGACACAACACCTCAAATTGTTGCCACTTCTTCAAGTTGTAAACTACATAGATAGAGGTACAACTACCCTCCAAGTGTATATTATACATACCAATGGATTAGTAATATATTAATGTAATGTCAAGATAGGCTTCTAGGAAATGGAGAAACGAGAAACGAATCATACAAATGGAAAAAAAGGCGAATGCATATAAACGTGGAGATATTTCATTTATATTAGATTGCATATTTTACTTGATAACACAGAATTGGACTTTGGCCACTGCTTATGGTTGTTTACTTAGTTCATTAGTATTGTATATCATGCATTAAAACAAGTTCCCAACTTTTCCATTAATATCAAATTGAAATGGAATTGTTTATTTGTATACTGCATACACAAAACTTCTGATAAAAAGATGAAAGAAATATGAAATCAATTTCATGGTTGTTGCTTCAAGCATCACCATCTTTCAATGAACAATGAATTAAGCAAGATATAACAATACATTTTCCATCTCATTTCTTGTGATATTGCAAATAAAACCCATTCTCGAGAAGGCACAACTTGAATGATTTTCTTTTGGTGTAAGAATCCACTCAACTGTTAAAATAAACTACTTCAAAAAGTCAGTTGTTTAGGTATGTCATGTTGTTGGAAGTTTGACAACTAATTATGTAAATGTGGGTAAAATGTAATAAGTTAGGTTTATACCAAATCATCGGGTATGTAACTGAGGAGGCACATATAAAACCAAATGAATACCCAAACTATTGTATGGAGAATATTTATTGATTAAATAGAGATTCCAATCCCTTTCCCCATGGATGATTCCTTGACACTCTGTCAGGGTTTTACCACGTAAATCATGTGTCATTACTTGTGTGTTTGCATTTAGTTTTCTGTTGGTTATATTATTTCTTGGTTAATCCATAACTGCAAATGCCTTCTTTATTTCTTGATCAGTAACTTATTCACCTATTTAAACTACAAATGGTATCGGAGCCAAGTTTCAATCTTGGTTGTGTGAAGGTTTTTTCTCTAAGGGGAGGCTGTTGAAGAGCCAACGTGTTGAGCGTTGAAGTGCGTGCGAACCAGCGTGTAGTGTTGTTGTGTGAAGGTTTTCTCTGAGCTGTTGAAGAACCATCGTGTTTCTACACTGCCATCTGCATTGAAGAACCAACCCTCTACGTTGAAGAACCAACATGTTTCTACATTACCATCTGCATTGAGGAGGCCCTGCGTGAAAGAACTGCATGCTACGTGCCTGAGGGTGGACACCCCATCTTTGTGTGAAGTGCAAAACCTGCGTGCCACTGCCTTTTCCATCTGCATTGAGCAGGCCATCTGCGTTGAGGAGAAGTGACCGTGAAGACCAGGATCGTGACCTCTACGTGCTGAAGTAGAGGCTCCAGTGTGGTGCAACGTGGTGTAAAGGCTCCAGTCTATTGCTGGTGTTGTGTGGTGTAAAGGCTCTAGTTTGTTGCTGCATGGTAAAGAGAGGTCCAGTTTGGTGTTGTATGGTGAGAAGGCTCAAAGTCTGCGTGCTAGAGCAGAGAAGAGTTGTGATTGCGTGTTGCCAGAAGTGCTGCCAGAGGCCTGGATTATGGATCCAAGTAAATTATATTAAATTTGAGAGAAATTTTTTCAAGAAATTTTTCCTAGAATTTTGAATTTGGAGAGAAGAAAATCATAGAAATTCAAGAAAATTTTTTTCCAGAAATTTGTGAAAAACAAAGGGGTGGATTTGTTTAAATTTTTTAACGAAAGAAAAAGAAAAAGGCAGAATTAGGTTTTTTGTCAAATTTTTAAGGAAAGAAAATCAAAAGGGTTTTTCATTAAATCAGGGTTTTTTAAAAAGGAAACAACAAAATTAGTTTATTTTTGTTGAAAAGAAAGAAACCCTAGTTGCTAGCAGATTATGGAGAGTAGTTTGTGGTGAAATTTAACCCTAGAAGTAAAGTCTAGAAGAAAACTAAAAAAAAATGGCCAAGATGTCGAATGCAAAATTCGAGGTAGAGAAATTCACCAGCAAGAGCAATTTTGCTCTTTGGAAATTGAAAGTTAGCGATCTGATTGTGCAACAAGGGTTTCACAAGGCATTGGATGGGGAAACTAAGAAACCTACAACCATGACTGATTCAGACTCGGAGGACTTGGATGCCCGAGCTCTCAGTACCATCAAGTTATGATTGGCAGATGAAGTTCTCTTCAACATTGTTGAAGAGAGTACACCTTCAGGACTGTGGGAAAAATTGGAAAAACTCTATATGACAAAGTCATTAGCTAATAGAATTTATTTGAAAAGACAACTGTACAGTCTTCGAATGAAAGAGAGTTCAAAAGTTGCAGAACATTTGAATGTTTTTAATACACTTATATGCCAATTAACAGATATGGAAGTTAAAATTCAGGAAGAAGATAAAGCCATAACCTTGTTGTGTTCTCTGCTCGAATCATGGGATCACTTCGTAACTTCAATCAGCTTGATCATTGCTGATTCTTTGAAGTTTGAATCAGTCATGGGAGCTCTCTTGTCTGAAGAAGTACAAAGGAAATACAGTATTAAAACAGTTGCATCAAAAGCCATGATAGCCAGAGGATGGGCAAAGGAAAGAAGAGAAAAGACAAGGGGGTCTTCCAGATCTAAATCGAAGGGACAGAAGTGTAAGGTAAAATGTTGGCACTGCAATAAAATTGGACACCTGAAGAAACACTGTTGGAAATGAAAAGATTCTAATAACCCGAAGAAGGAAGCGAATCAAGTCGATTTAGGTATGATAGACGAAGTTTTATCTGCTAAAGAATTATGTATGATAGATGAAACTTCACCTGAATGTAATGTCTCAGGGTTTAGAAAGCTGGTTGTTAGACTCTAGTTCTTCTCATCACATGTGTCCACACAAAAATTGGTTTACTTCGTATGAAAATGTAAATGGTAGTCTGTGTTTATAGGTAATAATGTATCATGTCAGACTGTTGGGATGGGAAATATCAGGATTAAGATGTATGATAACACAGTTAGAACATTAACTAGTGTTAGACATGTACCTAATTTGAAGAAAATTTTGATTTCTTTGGGAGTGTTGGATTCAGATGGTTATAAGTTTACAGGTCAGAATGGCGTGCTGAAAGTCCTTAAAGGTGCCCTAGTTGTAATGAAAGAAGAAAAGGTTGGAAATCTTTTAGATTAAAAGGAAGTACTCAAGTTAGTGAAGCAACGGTTGTGTCAGAAAAGGAAGAAGCAGGTACTCATCTATGGCACCAGCGATTGGGTCACATTGTTATAGACATTTTTGGGCACTGCAACCCCGATCATAAATGTCCATAAACTAAGGATTCCTAAGTCCCTAAAAGTGTTGCTTCACTACCTAAAGGAACAAGGTTAGCTGATTAAATCATCTCCCAGAAGTTCTCCACTAAAAACTGCTCAGAAATGGTCAAAACTGGACCATACTGAATACCTAGTGTAGAGGGTGCGATGCATATCACCTTCCTAGTGTAAAGGGTGCGATGCATACTGAATGACCCCTCTATAGGGTGCGATGGGCAAGAATGGACAAATGGTAGAGACAGTTTGCGAGGTGGAAGATCATGGAATCTACCAGAAACTTCCCCTCTAACACTTGCCTCTCTGTTTTCGACTAGGGATGAGTAAGAGATCCTCAGTCTCCAAGTGGAATCAAGAACTATCAGAGAGAGGACACTAATCAAGACCCCAAAAGATGACTCACCCCCCTACAATCATCTACATATGGATCCCTCATCACAGAGAACCAGAGGCTGGAATCTTGTATCTTGTAGAGAAGTGTTGTTGGTTTTCTGGTGTAACTTCATAGTGTTGGGTGATCTAAGCTTTACTTGAGGTGAAGAAGGGATTTCGTGCTGGAGGATGATGCTGGGTCAGATGCTTTTCTTGATATTAATAAATCTATTCAAGTTTTCCTCCATATTCTTGTATGTTTGATTATTTATGCATTTGTATGGTTAAAACATATATGGTCCTATGTTATTTATGAATATAGATCTCTCTTCTTCGATAGTAGTATGCTGCTTTGATTCCACAGGTGTTCTTCGAAGCTGGGCAGACAAAGAAGAAGCAGCAAAGATCTATCAGGAAGGAGAGGAATCAAACAAGGAAACCAAGCACAAGACTAAGGTTGGTGCCCTTTGTTCCACTCTTATATATTTTCATAAGGGAAAGCACAAGTAGACTTTACTTGTTTGTTTCTAAGATAGCTACTAGTCTTAGTTGGAATAGCAGCTCTGAGTGGACACTGTTCTCGGTAACGGACATGTATTCCAAGGTGAATGTTGGGCAAAAGGGAAGTGATGGGGATCACTAGTGATTGATTAATGGCTAAGGAAATGGAAAAGGCTTTGGAAAAGCAAGATGCATTATTTGGGATTTATTTATGGAAATAATGGAAATTAGGAGAAAAGGGAGGTGAAAGGTCATAGGTTGCATGTGAGGAGGAAAATTAAGGAAAATAATGGAAAATGAAGAAAATAGAGGCCTCATTAATAAAAAGGCTTCTGAGGATAAATTCACAGACTTTTGTTAATTCAGTTTTGGAGCTCTCTCTCTCTATTCTCTCTCTCATACTCTTGGACACTTAGAGTTTTCTTGGAGCACTCTTGGAGGAGTGTGGCATACTTGGAGTTTTGGAGAAAGAAGGCAAAGTAAGAGTAGGAAAGAATAAGAGGACATCAGGATCAACAACTACAACAGGGTTATCTTGCAGATACTAAGTTGCATGCATGTTTTTCTCACAAGTTTTGGCATGCATGGTATATGCATGTGGTTTATTGGTCATGATCTATCATTGGCATGGAGGATTGCCTAGATTAACAATGTATTTTCCTAGCCTTTATATTTCCTAGATAGCCATGGTCTTATGGGTTCATTTCTTTATTTTTTCTGGTTGGTTCTCATGTTTCATTTATCTTGGGTTCATTTACTAGTTCCTAGAAGCCCCGGTTGGACAAATGCTTTGGAAGCCTTGTAACAACTTCGGTTGAGTTACTAGTCTTGGAAACCTTGGTTGGAAAAAAGCTCTAGAAGCCCTTGGTGGGTTGAGTTACTTATCCTGGAAGCCTTGGCTAGACAAACACTCTTGAAGCCTAGCAACAATTGTGGGTTGAGTTACTAGTCCTGGAAGCCTTGGTGCGAACAAACCCTCTTAAGGCCTGGAAGGCTTGGGCAGAGACCAATCTGGTGATGGTTTGTGATGTTTGACTATGAGGTGGAGTCATTGTTTGATGGGTTGAGGTGGTTTAGCCTCTGGAAGCCCTGGTTCAGTTTTGATGGATTGTTCCATGAGATCCCACATTCATGCTTGGAATATGGCATAGGGGTGACTGGCTAAAGAGAGATTTGGCTTAGCCATTTCCATGGTCAGGTCATTCGTGGACGTCCCAAACTTGGTTGGCATTTTCATCAATAATATGAGGTTATTTCTCCTTATTAATTCATGAGTATTATACTGGTCCATATGTGGATTGTATGACTGTCGTTTCCTTGGTATTTTTGTAGTTATTATGTTGGTTATGAATGTTGTAACCTATTTATATCATGTACATTTTATTTTTATAGAAAAATAAATAAAAATTTATATACATAAATAAAAGAAAAAGAAACATAAAAAGGGAAAAGGGTTATAAAACAGAAAAATAAAAGAAAAAGAGAAATAAATTCCCATGGAATTACCATGCTAGTCTAAATGTCGCCATGGACAAGATTAATTATTAAATAATTTCTTAAGCATTGATTGACAATTGATTAATTATTTCATAAAGTATGATTTGATTGTTTTTTCATATATCATATGTAACATGTTATTACCAACCATTGGGATGTTCCCCATCTAGATCAACATGTCACCTTCACAATCACTTCAGACCCCCCCTTCTCCAAAACCACAAACTGCCTACCCCCCTAAAAACCGCCACTTATTCATTTTAGCTCCCAGAAAATGATCGATCACCTCTCCTCTCCCACCATCTATCCATTTCCCATTCATTCCAGTTATTAACCGTTATTCCATCATGACCATTACACTACCATAGTAAAAGCCTTGCTCCCATTAACGATTATTACTGAAACGGTTAATACCTTCACGCAATAAATAAATCACATGCATTTTTCTCCATTTCTTTAGTTCATTTCATCTAAGAGTTGCACAAGTCCGTTAAAAATAGTACCAGCGTAAAACATACATCACTGCACCAACCAGGTAAGCACCTGGTAAAACACCATTTCTTTATCAAGTTTCATCTTCATCATGTCTTCTTCTAAAGGAAAGTCAAATCTAGTTGCAGAAAACCCATTGCTTCCCCCATTATAGACTTAGACAAACTGCCTTTAGTTGACCAACAGTATAATATTTTCAAAACCCAATGTGAGTTTGATCTCTACGAAATTCACAATTGGGCTAAATATAAATTCTTTGATGTTGGCGATGAATTTATTATATGAGACTCCCTCCTTCCTCAATTCATTTTCCCTCAGACTCATTCCTTCCTCGAATTTGTAGACTGGTGTCATTTTAGGTATATTCCGAGTCATAGAGCCATTATTTCCAAAAAAAAAGATATCTTGTTTACAATATCCCATGAGTCAATATGCCAAGTGCTTCAAATTAAACCCTCAACCTCTCTACATAATTTTTCTATAGATTCTCTTATGGAAATCTATCAAAAACCTACTTTTCCCCAACAAGCCAATTTTTTTGAGATATTTTTACCTAAAAATGCAGAATCACGAAGAACAAATCCTCCATACCCTTCCTCAATGTTTCCAAAGATGACCAGACAGTTTGTTTCAATGGTTTCATGTTTATTAGGTTATCCAACTAATCGTTGGGTTGATGAAGTTATTCTGGGATTTTTATCAAAGTTTTTAGTAGGTGATAAACCATCACTTATATTCAATTATAGTCAATTTTTAGCAAAAGATATTCATGACAAGTTTCTAAAGTTTTCTATTGAAGGAACCTTTAAATATAAATCAGTTCTTGTGTACTTGTTCCTATTTTATCAAGTAGACAAATTTCAATTTCCATTATAGAAGCTAGATGAATAGGGAAATCCTCATTTTGTAATTCATTGGACTTCCTTGGTGAGGAAGAACACTAATGAATTTTCTTTCAGTAATTATGCAATTCAATTTCTACATATGACTTCGTGCTTTCTTAGTAGTGATATTGTTCCTAGGATTTCCTTTGAAATCAAAAGAATCCTTCACCTTAGTGAGGAGACAATAACTGGAGATTGGTATCTATATCATAATTACACATAAATCAGGGTATATGGATGTGAGCTTCCTCCATACAAACTCCCAAAGTTTGTGCCAATCAAGATTTTTTCATTAGAATATATCAGGCAGATGATGAACATGGATGAGCTACATTTTGTGTTAGCTAAAAAAAATTCTCAATTCAACTTGAAATCACATATTGGGCCATTCATTTATAACACCAGAGAAACAATGAAGGAGGCAAGCCCTCTCTTGAAGCAAGTGAAGTTTAAATTAAGATTTACCTGGTCTGATGATCCCTTGGGGATTATTTCTAAGTTAAGGGTAGAACATAAAAATATAGCTTATGCAAACAAACCCATATTAGAAATAAAACAATACATGAATCAAGAAGAATGGTAGGAAAATACATTGCAAGAAGTAGAAGAACGAGTTTTTATTTTAACAACATCATAGACTCTAGTTCCATAAGAGACACAGACAAAGAGAATAAGGGAAAGTGTTTCCCCTTCAGTTTTAGAAGTTCAAGGGACATATTTTATAATGTTTAGGAAAAGAAAGAAAACGAATTCTCTTGAAGAACATTTTCAAAAAGAAAGTTCGTAAGAATAAACAACATTGGTTCTGACAGGTCCCCATGCTATAACGTTTCCAAGAATCTAGGATATTTTCTCAATTTCTCATATATTTTTTGCTTAGGTGGGATGGACCTAGGTTCAAAGTGTATTGTGCACCAAAAAAAGCCCTAAACCACTATCCCTCTTGGCAACAAACTGCAAGCAGATTGCAGTCTCACCCGAAGTGGTTATGGGAGGTTGTAGAACCAACTTTCTATAGCCAAAGGGATACTACACTGTGGCACCCATGTATTTTCTTAGGATTTAATAGTTATCTAATACTTTTCATTCATAAAACACTTTGTGCTTATACTTTACTTCACAAATTTTCATTCATTACATAACATATCATATAACAATACAAACTGCACTATCATAACATTTACTTGCAATAATAACTTTGCATAAATAGATAGAAAGAAAATATAACAATACATAGGAACATAAATATTGTCCAAAAACTCTTCTTTTATTAATATGAATCTCTTCAATACATTCCTCTTCTCGACCTACGCACACAACTACAGATGGTTTGCACACTAATTTGTAGACTCTTCCAAGGTCTCTGCACACTCAGCTATGAAGCCTTCCCTTAAGGTCCAAAACTAAACTAAAAAAAAGAATACAATCACTTGTGTTCATCTACTCTATCATTCACTTATCTTTGACAAAGAATTACATCTCTTTATATATACTACATTGCTACAAAACCATGGTCTACATACCATGGGCTTGACAAAGCAATCACAAAGCCCAGATACCTATTACAAAATCAGTGGCTTCGACGCACCCCGAAGCCCCTAGAACATCGTGCAGTAAATATAGCTTCGCGGTGTTGTGCACTCCACTACTCAAGATGCCAAGTATTTGACTAATATTGGATCTATTTGGGCTGCGCCGAATAGTCCCCCAACACTCATATGTGACTCGTGCTGAGTCACTCAGCTACTGTGCACTGAATATTTGATGTGATGCTCATGTAGGCATCATTATATGGCTGGAAATATTTATTCTACCTGCTTCTCCTCTTGACGCACTTCTTCCAGTAGTGCCTCTGTTGTTGGTGCAAAAATGTTCTGTAGCACTTCTTTCTCCCTCTGTCGTAGCTCCTTGAGCTTATTGTCTACTTCCTTTGAAAGCTGGAGGGCCTCATCCTGCCATGACTGAGTCCTATCTGTCAAAATCTTCTCTTTTCTCTGAAGGTATTCAATTTTCTTTTGAAGATTCATTCCTTTAGTGATTTTTGTGAGCCTCTGTGAAACTGGTAAAGTCTTCATAGTTGCCAAGATTTATTCCAACTGCTTCTGCTTCATTTGGAGCTCCTATTCAATCCTATGAATGTTTGGATCCTCTTTCAGTGAGGTCCAAATCTACATAGTTTCATCTAATAGTTTACCACAGTCCTCCAATGTGTCAGAGATCTCTTTATGTGCATATTTTAGATCCATTTCCCTTTGCTCACGTACTTCCAGTGGTGTGACTAGCTGTAGTCTCATTTGTAGCTTAGTAATCTTCACTTCATACTCAAGCTTCATTTCTGCGAACTTATTCTTTGAATCCCTTATTGCGAGGCTGAGCTTCACGACCTTCTTTGTTGGTGACTCTTCTTCCTAGAACTTTACGTATAGAGATGTACTACAATTTTTTGTGATGAATTCCCTTAGCTACTACTGTTCCTTCCGTGCTCCATCCCTTTCCTTAATAAAATTATCGAGCTCCTTTCTCAGTGAAGCTATTTCCTTCTCCACCTAAATATTTAACAATGAAGCGTGTTGTTATCACTCCTCCAATTCAATTGTTATAACTTGGTGGAAGTCATGTAATATCTAAGTTGGTAGTGCAACGGTGTTCATATTAACACTGTCCCACCCTTTTTATCATTCTCTGTCTTCGGGTGATTCAAACTATAATGCTGCAACTGGTATCGTCATAATCCTTAACCCAAATTTTGTTTCGATTATTTCTTTGGGTGCAGTGGTTGACTCATCTATCCCAATTATTTGGCTATTTGTGGCAGTGCCTTTAACTATGAAATTCCCTACTACACTTCAGCCAAGAGCATTTTGTAGTGATCATACAATCTTGTTCCATGTTTTTGCGGTTACTTCTTGGACTTTTTCTCTAATTTTATCAATTTCCCCATCAGTAAGGGAAAGTAGTATTGCACCCTTAGATTTTTCCACCTTTTGCTTCTTCCCTGGGCTCGATGTAGTCACTGTAGGTATCCTCTTCTTGATTATAAATGTTGATTCTTCTATTGCCTCTATGTCACTAAGAGGGTCTTGGGTACCATGTTCCTACTCTAGCTATGCCTCTTATACGTCTTTTCCTTTGTCCTTTCTACTTGGATCCACATGTTGCAAGTTGTCCTTCACTGCTTCAATGTCTTCTATCGTTGGAGTCATCCACTCTGCTGACCAGTGCTATATTATCCTAAAAAGGTCATCTTTGGTGACCAAATATGGTAGAGGATGCCATGTATCCATCAGATCCTTCTTAGCCTTTACATATATCGTGTGAAATTTTGCTTTAAATTATGCTATATATGATATGGATCATGCAACCTTGATGATAACTTGGGATGTTGGTTCACCACCATGTGCAAGTCTATTTTCAACAGTGCAAATAATATCCTACTCTCTTATGTGGGAGATGGCTCCTTGGTATGCTAGAGTGAGGTGTACTATGCGACTTCACATATTTCTGCTTCAACTAGAGGAAACTATGAATCCTTCGAATCCTTCCATGCTATCAGCACAATGATCAAGATCAACCATGCATAGTGAAATGTATTTCCCTCTTCCTGTGCTTCTCGACAATCCAAAAATTCCTTGCATAAATATCCGTCCTAGTTGAACTGAACCCCGATGTTGCACTACGTGTCCAAGGAAACTATGGCCGTGGGGAATTTTTTTGCTGTAAACTTTCTCATTATTTTCCCCATTAAGATGTGTGCAATGAAGCACTCCCCTTGGTCGCTGATAAAATTAATATCATAACCTCGTGACTTCTTGATTATCCCGAACTTATCCTTCATTGTTTGTGCGACTGCCTTGTCTTGTTTTTTTCTGACAAACTCTTTAGTGGGGTCCTTTCCTTGGTGGGGTAGTACAATAAACCTTTGTATCAACATTTCATCAATCGAGATCATTTCTCCTAGCCAGAGGCATTTGTCATGCACTAATTCCAGTAACTTTCAAACATAGGCTATGTCAGATGTGCTTCTACTGAAGTGTGGTATTTTTAGCATGTTCAACAAACTCGATCTCTACAATCCTTGAGCCCAGTGGTGTGGCTCCTGTTAGTGCTCAAATCTACCTTAGGTTGAAATAAGGAAAGACTCAAGGCCACATCAAACCATGCTCAACCTCGTAGCTAGCCCTACGAGGACAGGAGAGGGCTCTCTCCGGGTCTATCTCGGCAGATAAGTCTTCAAAAGGGGTTGAGATGACCTATAGTGAATGCTGATTTTAGGCTAGTAAATTGATAGAAATGGTTGTTTTTGATAAATGATGGGGTTTTCTGGGCTGCATGGGGCAAAGAAACATCTTGAACAGAGAAATATAATCAAAAACACAGATTATCTCCTGAGGCAAGGTAGGCAGGAAATTTTAACATCAAATTGAGATTAAATGGAATGGCAAGACTGCTGAGGAGCTGACAAGGGCATAGAGGATGAATCCTTGTCAAACAGAAGAAAACATTAAATATGAAAAAACTTAAAGGCAGAGCATACAAAATATGAATTCTACCTTAACACTTCATTTGTTCAATTGGAAATGATCATGAAATGAAATGAACACATAACAGGCTATACATGAAACAAAGGAGGACACAAATGTTAAATCTCATACCACAGGAATCTCAGAAGCCAGAGCTATGTATTTTCATTAAAATCTTTGTTAAAGACTGTACAATGGAAGCTTTGTTTTCTCTTACACACACACCTCTCAGAATTCTTTCCTCTTCCCCATCTCTTACAAATGATTTTTTAATACATTAAATAAAACGCTGCTAGGGGAAAAACAAATCGACTCCAAAACAGGGGTGCTATTTCACCTGCAGTTACAAAAATAAAGATAGAGTCATTTCTTTATTCTAAAATAGGAGATCGTCCCCCTTAAAATCCTCCGATGGCTAATTAAGAGGTAAATGCTGGGGTGCAGATCCCTTTGAATCATTAACTAAAGTCTTGAAATAGGAATCGAATCCTATGTCTTCTGCTGTTTTGGCTCCGTTTGAATAACGCTCTGTTGTATGCCTTGATTCGGATAGGATACACAAAGCGTTCATTGGAGCATTCTTGAAGCAATTTTATGGTACATGGAGCAGCGTATTGGACAGCGTCAATTTGCAAATGTTTTCTCACATATTTGGCATCATGCTCACTCATTATCACTTGGGTTTGGCATATTATTATTTACAGTTGGCTTATCGATTCCTTTGTACCCGCGATGGCAAACCAATTTCAGCTGATACCTATGAAATATATCAATGTTTTAGATTATTTGAAGTGTTCCCCTTCATTTGCAATGGCAGGGAAAAGATCTGATGCCTGATCACAAAGTAGCACATAATAGCCAATGTTGTAAGCATAATTGATCCACCTACTAAAGTCACGGAAATTTCTGCCCACTTGGAACGTTGATCCACAACAACGTAAGCTAAGGCAATAAAAGACACAGAAATGAAAATAGAGGCCAACCATATTAGTTTGTTAATTACAATAACCACCCGCTTTTGAGCCTTGGTTTCCCATGCAACTAGCGATATCGGAACCACCACAACAGCCAGTGATACGAATAATTCCAGTGAATCAAAGATGACAAATATTTGAAATGCTATCTTGTGGGCTACAAGGGCTTCACCAGCATTTTGGCCCACGCCCATATATTGACCAAGCACAGAAAATAATGCCGCAAAAGAAATTGCGGCAATAAGAACAACAATAACCATCACGGAGTTTGTGGTGTTTAGTATCCCCTCTCTATGCATTTTTCTTAATTTATTTGCAATTCCAGTAACTCGTTTATCTGTTGTCACTGTCTGCATAAGTTGTGTATGTATACCATGCTTTATATCACTGACAATTTTTGTGAGTTCTCTTGTATCCTTAGGTTGATTTATGTTTTTGGCACTCTCATCTCCTGCGTCTTTCAAGGCGTCTTTGATTTTTGATGCGTTTTCTGCACATGGCAACTTCTCTGCAATATCCAGAGCAGTTTATTTTAACTTGTTAACCACATTAACATTGATGCCTGGGCATGACAGTAGCTCTTTCACTATCTTCATTAGTAGGTCCAGCTAGAACTAGGATAGAACGCTCCTTGTGGAAACAACAACAAGATATACCTAATGGATGTTGTTGTCTTAGTTTCAACTATTGAGTGGGTTTGTTGTTCAAGAGATTAATTGCACTATTTTTCTCATCAATTACAATCCACTGGAAAATGCAATCTGACGTAATAACCATAATCCTATACCCATCAAATATATTTGCATTACTATACTCCCAGACAAACAACCCAACAATTCTTCCTGCCGCTTGTAAATGGCACTTTGAAATCTCCCTCAGCTCTTCTTCATTTGATTTTAGAAAATATATAATATCTGAGTTATCAAATACTACAAGAATGTTCCAGTGATCCACCCAAATGCCGTGCAACAACACCTTGGATTCAGGAAAAGCAGAAAAGGTTTGAAAAGCTCTTGTGAAGTTGTCATCTTTCCTTAAAATTGTGATCTCATTTTTTACCAAGACTGCAAGGTATTCGCCACTTGCAAAAAAAGCAATTGATCTTACCCTACCCTCAAGCAAGTGCTCTTTACTAGCTAACCAGCCAATAATGAATAGTCTCAGCCCTCTGATAGTAAACCAGGGGAAGATACTTCTACGGTTACGATTAATTTCTTCATCCTTTATACAAGAAGCATCCACGAGTCCATAATACTTCTAAGCATGATATTGTGTTGCAAATAATGTTCTCGAATGAGATTTCTTTGAAGATGCCATCCTAATATTCTACCGTTAATTCATCCAATTTTTACTCAAGAAGTAAATAAGAAACCCTCCATGAAGTATTCATTGAGATGCTGAGACACTGTGGAGATTGTGACACTGTTTTCTTCTCTGCTTAGAACCACTTGAGGCTTCCTCGTAGTCAAATTAATTTCTGGGACATTTTTTATTCCAGAAAAAATCAATTTCTTTGAGTAGTTTCCAATGGCACCTTTATCAAAAATAAAGTCACAGATGCATCTATTCTTCCCTATCGAACATATATAGATTTGATTTCCATTTGATCTGGCAACTGAAATGCTAACCACACTTGAGATACCATGGGCTCCTTTAAATGAGCAAAATGTTTGAAACTTCTCTGGCATAATTGAGTTTTCAAGATCGATCAATCTCACTGGAAATTCAAAAGCAACGATATTGCCCTGCTGATCACCACAAACAAGTAGCTGATCCACAAGGCTCACATCAATACATACAATGCGTGCTAAGAATGCTGATGTGAAATCAGCAACTAAAGATGCCTGATACTCTTTTGATGGATCCCCTCCAACCATTGACTTCTCTAAATGTGTAATCCAACCTCCACAATTTTAATCCTCCTTTTGGATCTATTGTAAAAACATGCCTATGCCCTAAGGACTTGCACCAGTAAATTCCAAGAAGTTGCCTCTCTCTTTCAACAGACCAAGTAAAAGAGCATGGGTTTTCATGATTAATATTACTAGATACAAGTTGCACAACAGTCACTATTCCTTTGCCACCTGTCAAATTTGACTCTGACAGAGGACTTTGAGAAGACGGAGTCTAACATCGGCTCCAATGGGGATGGCAGCTGCCGCTTTTTGGAGGTGCCAAGAATGGCAGAACTTTGGGAGAGAAGACAGTGCCTCCATCCATTGGGCAATGGAGTCCATTATTTCAACAAATCAACAAAACTGAAGACTCAACTTATTAACTGGAAACTGACTGAATTGATTGAGAGACTAATTTGGCAAACTTCAAACTAAACTGTAATGAAACTAGAACAAAATGCTGCCTTTTGGCTGCTTATTTATTTACAAAATCTACCCTACTTTGCTGTAAAAAACAATAGATCAGGTAATACTGAAATGCCAGATCAACCATTCAAGTAAACCTGAAAATGACGCCGCTCGAGAATGCTTCCACCAGGAGATAGATGTAATTTCTGACAGCCCTTCATGCACATAATGAGCCTGGTCACGTAGAAAACAGCCTGATCTATCAATCAAAATGAAAAGCATTTCCATGTATATCACAATGGGATCAAGAAAGCCAGACTCTGTTGGCTGTCCCAACTCTACAAAACATACCTCCAGCTGCACATTGTCAATGTAAACATCTGTAGGCAACTCTAGTATTTCTTGTTTCGAAGGAAGAAGGATTTCCAAGAACTTTTTAGGGTCTTGGAAATCATATGACTGGATATGCTCATTCAAATACTGAATCTCCTTCTCAACTCTTTCAACAACTAATTCACAAACACCTGTTTTAGCTTCTAAAGGAAAATTCGAAGATTTCAAACCTTGAAGCAAGGCACTGAAAAATTCTTCATTGAGTTCAAAATCTGCTAACCAAATTCTAACATCGTTTACAGCTTCACAAAGTGCAGGGTTTGCCACATACCCTACCATTGCATGAATGGATCAGTGAGCACTGAATGTCTGGATCGAGTTGGAGTCACCAGGTGGATGTTTTCAGCCTTCATAAGTATCTGACTGATGTCCACCATCAACATTAGATCTGCAATTTGATTTCATGTACTGGGACAAGACAATCAACAAGTCGAATGTCACATCAACAACAACTATCTTCCCCAGTATGGTTGCCACTATGTTAGCGCTCAAATCTGCCTTAGGCTGAAATAAGGCAAGACTCAAGGCCACATCAAACCACGCTCAGCCTCGTAGCTAGCCCTACGAGGACAGGAGAGGGCTCTCTTCGGGTCTATCTCGGTAGACAAGTCTTCAAAAGGGGCTGAGATGACCTATAATGAATGCTGATTTTAGGCTAGTAAATTGATAGAAAGGGTTGTTTTTGATAAATGATGGGGTTTTCTGGGCTGCATGGGGAAAAGAAACAGCTTGAACAGAGAAATATAATCAAAAACACAGATTATCTCCTGAAGCAAGGTAGGCAGGAAATTTTAACATCAAATTGAGATTAAATGGAATGGCAAGACTGTTGAGGAGCTGACAAGGGCATAGAGGATGAATCCTTGTCAAACAGAAGAAAACATTAAATATGAAAAAACTTAAAGGCAGAGCATACAAAATACGAATTCTACCTTAGCACTTCATTTGTTCAATTTGAAATGATCATGAAATGAAATGAACACATAACAGGCTATACATGAAACAAAGGAGGACACAAATGTTAAATCTCATACCACAGGAATCTCAGAAGACAAAGCTGTGTATTTTCATTAAAATCTCTGTCAAAGACTGTACAATGGAAGCTTTGTTTTCTCTTACACACACACCTCTCAGAATTCTTTCCTCTTCCCCATCTCTTACAAATGATTTTTTAATACATTAAATAAAACGCTGCTAGGGGAAAAACAAATCGACTCCAAAACAGGGGCGCTGTTTCACCTGCAGTTACAAAAATAGAGATAGAGTCATTTATTTATTCTAAAACAGGAGATCGTCCCCCTTAAAATCCTCTGATGGCTAATTAAGAGATAAATGCTGGGGCGCAGATCCCTTTGAATCATTAACTGAAGTCTTGAAATAGGAATCGAATCCTATGTCTTCTGCTGTTTTGGCTCCATTTGAATAGCACTCTGTTGTATGCCTTGATTCAGATAGGATACGCAAAGCGTTCATTGGAGCATCCTTGAAGCAATGTTATGGTACATGGAGCAGCGTATTGGAGAGCGTTAATTTGCAAATGTTTTCTCACATATTTGGCAGCATGCTCACTCATTATCGCTTGGGTTTGGCATATTATTACTTACAGTTGGCTTATCGATTCCTTTGTACCCGCGATGGCAAACCAATTGCAGCTGACACCTATGAAATATATCAATGTTTTCGATTATTTGAAGTGTTCCCCTTCATTTGCAATGGCAGGGAAAATACCTGATGCCTGATCACAAAGTAGCACATAATGGCCAATGTCATAAGCATAATTGATCCACCTACTAAAGTCACGGCAATTGCTGCCCACTTGGAACGTTGATCCACAACAATGTAAGCTAAGGCAATAAAATACATAGAAATGAAAATAGAGGCTAGCCATATTAGTTTGTTAATTACAATAACCACCCGCTTTTGAGCCTTGGTTTCCCATGCAACTAGCGATATCGAAACCACCACAACAGCCAGTGATACGAATAATGCCAGTGAATCAAAGATGACAAATATTTGAAATTCTATCTTGTGGGCTACAAGGGCTTCACCAGCATTTGAGCCCGTGCCCATATATTGACCAGGCACAGTAAATAATGCCGCAAAAGAAATTGCGGCAATAAGAATAGCAACAACCGTCACGGAGTTTGTGGCATTCAGTATCCCCTCTTTATGCATTTTTCTTAATTTCTTTCCAATTCCAGTAACTCATTTATCTGTTGTCACTGTCTGCATATGTTGTGTATGTATACCATGCTTTATATCACTGACAGTTTTTGTGAGTTCTCTTGTATCCTTAGGTTGGTTTATGTTTTTGGCACTCTCAGCTCCCGCGTCTTTCAAGGCGTCTTTGATTTCTGATGCGTGTTCTGCACATGGCAACTTCTCTTCAATATCCAGAGCAGTTTCTTTTAACTTGTTAACCACATTAACATTGATGTCTGGGCACGACAGTAGCTCTTTCACTATCTTCATTAGTAGGCCCAGCTAGAACTAGGATAGAACTCTCCTTGTGGAAACAACAACAAGATATACCTAATGGATGTTGTTGTCTTAGTTTCAACTGTTGAGTGGGTTTGTTGTTCAAGAGATTAACTGCACTATTTTTCTCATCAATTACAATCCACTGGAAAATGCAATCTGACGTAAAACCGTAATCCTATACCCATCAAATATCTTTGCATTACTATACTCCCAGACAAACAACCCAACAATTCTTCTTGTCGCTTGTAAATGGCTCTTTGAAATCTCCCTCAGCTCTTCTTCATTTGATTTTAGAAAATATATAATATCTGAGTTATCAAATACTAGAAGAATGTTCCAGTGATCCACCCAAATGCTGTGCAACAACACCTTGGATTCAGGCAAAGCAGAAAAGGTTTGAAAAGCTCTTGTGAAGTTGTCATCTTTCCTTAAAATTGTGATCTCATTTTTTACCAAGACTGCAAGGCATTCGCCACTTGCAGAAAAAGCAATTGATCTTCCCCTACCCTCAAGCAAGTGCTCTTTACTAGCTAACCAACCAATACTGAATAGTATTAGCCCTATGATAGGAAACCAGGGGAAGATACTTCTATGGTTACGATTAATTTCTTCATCCTTTATACAAGAAGCATCCACGAGTCCAAAATACTTCTGAGCATGATATTGTGTTGCAAATAATGTTCTCGAATGAGATTTGTTTGAAGATGCCATCCTAATATTCTACTGTTAATTCATCCAATGGTTACTCAAGAAGTAAATAAGAAACCCTCCATGAAGTATTCACTTGGATACCGAGACACTGTGGAGATTGTGACACCGTTCGCTTCTCTGCTTAGAACCACTTGAGGCTTCCTCGTAGTCAAAGTAATTTCTAGGACATTTTTTATTCCAGCAAAAATCAATTTATTTGAGTAGTTTCCAATGGAATCTTTATCAAAAATAAAGTCACAGATGCATCTATTCTTCCCTGTCGAACATATACAAATTTGATTTCCATTTGATCTGGCAACTGAAATGCTAATCACACTTGAGATACCATGGGCTCCTTTAAATGAGCAAAATGTTTGAAACTTCTCTGGCATGATTGAGTTTTCAAGATCGATCAATCTCACTCGAAATTCAAAAGCAATGATATTGCCCTGCTGATCACCACAAACAAGTAGCTGATCCACAAGGCTCACATTAATACATACAATGCGTGCCAAGAATGCTGATGTGAAATCAGCAACTAAATATGCCTGATACTCTTTTGATGGATCCCCTCCAACCATTGACTTCTCTAAATGTGTACTCCAACCTCCACAATTTTAATCCTCCTTTTGGATCTATTGTAAAAACATGCCTATGCCCTAAGGACTTGCACCAGTAAATTCTAAGAAGTTGCCTCTCTCTTTCAGCAGACCAAGTAAAAGAGCATGGGTTTTCATGATTAATATTACTAGATACAAGTTGCACAACAGTCACTCTTCCTTTACCACCTGTCAAATTTGACTCTAACAGAGGACTTTGAGAAGATGGAGTCTAACAACTCCAACCTTGTGACTCAACTCTTTAGATAGTATACATGTTGTAGGTACCTGCTCGACTGAAACTACAGATATTTACTTTGGTCATTGAAGTCCCAATCCTCCATCTTCAATTGCAAAATTTTCCCCAGTACTCCTTCAAATGGCACTTTTTTTGGTAGTAATGATGTGAAAGTGTTGAATTTTGTGTCCTTGGGATCTCTAATTAGTTTGGCACTTGGTTTCCTTGGTGGAAAATATGATGGCATCACAGAGGTAATTTTGTGCGCCTTGGGGAGCGAGACATGGTGTTTATAGAAAATTTGAATTTCTAACCCCATGATTAGATTAGATCTTACTTATTCAATGCAGACATGGCACTAGATCCAACCAGTTGTGCTTCATAAATGCGTGTCTCCCATGCCTCTTAATGGAAACTTTATTTTAACGACAACTTGTTCCTTCCAATGGTCATATTTTTTACAAACTTCGACCAACTTTCCCTTTTGGTGCAATATTCCTTCCTTCATTGTGGTTCTTTTAGACTTCGACATATTACTGAATATATTGCAGTAATATTCCTTTGGCGAAGTTCCCTTATACATAGTAGTTTATAATCCATTGCCCACTTTCAACAGTAGGTGGCACTAATACTCTTATCATTTTGTGCTTTAGTGTGAAGCTCCACAGATAGAGTCATCCAACCTAAAAGGTGTATGTCTATTTAGTTTCTTGCATGTTGTCCTATATGCCCACAACACCATTGGAATCCTTAAATCCCAATCATTTCTGTTCACATTGGATACTTTTGTAAGTGCATTCTCCAAAATCTTATTGAAGGCTTCGACTGTCCCATTCATTTGAGGATGATATTGAGTACAGTTTTGATGATATACTTGAAATTCTTTAGTTAATTCTTCAATGGTATTATTCAAGAAATGTGACCCTTGCTCACTGATCAATATCTTGGGACACCCAAATCTGCACAAAATATATTCAAATATGAACTTTGTAGCAGTTTCCATGTTGCAATCTTTCATTGGATGTGCCTTGGCCCACCTCATCAAATAATTAGTTGTAGTGATTATGTACGTTGCATTGGTCTGCTTTCCTAGTGGTTTAATAGGTTCCACAAAGTCAATAACCCATTTGTCAAATGTTCACAATGTTACTTGTGGCACTAAAGGCATTTCATCTATGCTTGAAGGTTTCCCTATTCTTTGGAAAATATCATAAGGTCGACATAACTCCTTTGCATCTTTGTGTAATGTAGGCCACCATAGTCCTACTCTTAAAATTTTCGACAGAGTGGCCTTTCCTGCATAATGTCCACCCTTGACTCCTCCATGAGCTTCTCCCAGAATACTCTTCCTTTGATGTTCAGGGACGTATTTGCGCAGTATTTCATCCGGTCCCATTTTATACATGCGTCCTACAATCAATGAGAAATTAAATTCTTTAACTACCAGCTCCTTATTTTGCTGCATCGTGTACGTCGTAGGTGCCATTCATTTGGCCAAAAAATGAATAATATCCATGAAGTGATCATTCACAACCCTGATTGCGAATAACTATGCATTGGGTAGGTTATCCTCGATACTTGTGGGTTCTTCTCCTGTCTCCAACCTTGACAGATGATCAGGCTTGACATTCAATCTTCCTAGTTTGACTACAACCTTGAAGTCGTACTCCTAGAACAATAACAACCATCAAAAATTTTTTCCTCCTAAAATAGGTTTTTTCACCAAATATTTCAGTGTGAAGTGATTGGTTAACATCTTGAAGTGTGATCCAAAAAAGTAGTGCATGAAATTATATAATGCATAGACCATATCTAACCCTTCTCTTTCTGTCTTAGTATAGTTTTTTTCTACCTTGGACAATTTTCTGCTTGCAAAATCTATGGGGTGATAAATTTCTCCTTCTCTTGGTTGTGCCAGTACTATACCCAACACTATGCAAGATGCATCGACATGTACATGAAACTCCTTATTCCAGTCCAAGAAAACTAGAATAGGCGCGGTCACCATTTTCTCTTTCAGTACATTCGGGATTTTCTAGCACTCTCTGTTCCACTTAAAAGTCACATCTTTCTTTAGCAATTTCTCCATTGGCGCAATTATCTGCGCATATCCCTTTATAAACTTTATGTAATAGTTAGTTTGTCAAGTGTCATGCGCAACTTCCTAACTGTCTTTGGTGGAGGTAAATTCACAATAATAGCAATCTTTGTAGGATCCACCATCAATCCCTACTTGAAAAGAATGTGTCCCATCAGTATACCAAAACGTACATAGAATATGAATTTCCTAATATTCAAGAAATTTGATACTGCCTGCATGTGTCGAGCATCAGTCCTAAGCTTGCAATATGTTTCTTCAATAATCCAAACACCGTCTAATCATCGAAGTATAATTCTAATAAATTTTGAATATATTCTTTGAAATATTCAACCACCACTCTTGAAAATATGGCATGGGCATTCTTCAGTCCAAAAGGCATCACTGTATACTGATATGATCCAAATTCTGTAGCAAAGGTAGTCTTATGTCAATCTTCTAGTACAATTTTGATTTGATGGTATCCTAAAAATCCATCTATGAATGAGTAGGCTTCATGTTCTCCTACATTACCCAAAATTTCATCTGTGAAGGGTGTAGGGAAGGGATCATGCACACATGCATCATTTAATTTCCTTAGATCTACACATATCCTGATTTCTCCTTTAGCCTTCTTTTCCTGGACCACCATAGGACTTACCCACTAATTCTTCCACTAGTTCAATGATCCCAACTGTTATAATTTTATCTAATTCTTCCTTCACCTTTTCCTTGTATTTGGGATTCATTTTATAAGGTCTCTACTTCTCAGGCTTCACATTAGGCTTCAAAGGAACCTTCATAACTCCCAAGTCTCCTACTATGCCCTTCATATCTGAGAACTTACCAGGGAATAAATTCTCATGTTCATGTACAAGATCCGTTACTTTGTTCACTGTTTATTCATCCCAATAATATCCTATCTTTGCAAACTTCGGCTCATCTTCCGACCCTATATTCATGTTCTTTGTCTTTAATTTCTTTGTTATATTAAGCATCTCTATCTTAGGTCCATTCACTTCATGGTAGCCTTGATATTCTTCTATGCCAATGTTAAGAGGGTCTTCATCTTCTTCTGTGGTGATGTTGTAGCATTCCATTACATTATGTAGTTGCACAGCCCAATCAGGCTGCCAAGTGAGTGGAATTTCATTCTCAAAAATATTATTTTTAACTATCTAAAGGGCTGAATCTATATATGGACAATCATCTTCAAAGTTAAAGGTCAATATAAACCCATCAACCATCTCCGCCCAACTCGCAGTACCATGTCGAAGTTCTATTTCCAAATACAAATTCTAAGTAAATGTCTCCAATCTATGGATGAACCCATGCACCCATTATTCTCGTGGAATTTCCTTCCATACCACCATGAAAAGATGGATGTATTCTCTAGGACTAATTTTACCATCATAGTTATCTTCCAGTTCTATTTTTACTTGACCAAACCTTACACATATCAAATTTCGACATTCTTTCCAAGTTCCTATATTCCTCTTATGTGTACCCCACCATTTAGCAGTAGTAACTCTTAAGGATAGATCCAGAGCTAACAATCTCTAAAATTCTGGTACCTTCTTTTAATATTCTCTAATAAAAGTGTTTATATTACCCAATCCATCATAAAAAGGTAAGTCACATACCTCATTCATCATACAACGAACTGCTTTAGTGAGCCTTGCACATCGCCTTATAGACACTTCATGTAATCTGTTTTGCTAGTTTTCCAAATTTTCTTCTGAATCTGAAGTGCAAGAACTGTCTTGTTCCCAACCCAATTTTCCATATGTAGTAGGGTTAATCTATTGCTCTTCTTTTTTTCTATCTGATAAATGTTGTCGATGTTAGCTGCGTTGTAGTCTTCTTTAAAAGGTTCAGTATACCTCACTCCTTCTGATGGATCTAATGGAACAATGAATATCATATTGTTGCTTTCAAATATCATTTTTCATTTCTTTAAGTTAATTATAACCATATTAGCATATGCCCAATCCAATCTAAGTAATGCAGTATAGGGGTTACTATCATCCAAAATTTCTATCACTTCAAAATCATTCACAGTGAACACTCCTTCAATGTCTACTCTGACCCCTGATAAGCTCCCTAGAAGAAAAATATTTTGTTGATTCACAATGTTTAGCTAAATAGGTTACAATATTTTGTTGATTCACAATGTTTAGTTGAATAGGTTACCATTGCAACTTTTGCTTACCAATCAATTCCAATTTTTGCTTTAGCAAAACATTGGCATAAAATCCTAAGTAAAAAATAACCCGATCCATGTCATATTCTCCAATATGTGCAGTAAGCCGAATTTCTTTTCCAAACCTCTTCTCACATCGATGTAGATTATTCATTGCATGCATATCACTTCGTGGTACTTCTTTAGAAGCGCAGGAGTCTATCAATTCTTGTAACTCTTCCACAACTTTCTAGTTCCTTAACTACTTCATGCAAGTATGTAGAACATACTTCAAAATATAGAGATCACATATGTCGCAACTGATACTACATCGCAGTTATTATTTTGTTTTGCCTGCATGCTAGAATTAAAAGCCCCATCATCCATAAAGCTTCACTTCACTTCCATGAAGACTTATTTTTCCTTTTGAATATCAAAGGCATGAGATTTTTTAGTATCTTTTCTTACCCATGTAGGATCATCTTCCTTTTTCCCATCTGCATTATCATCTCCAGTTGTAGCTCCACTTCCTCTTACAATGCTTATGCAAGGTTCATTGGTCCTTTGTTACGCAGTGCTTGAGATTGAGTGCATAAAAAACTGGCATTGCACCTTTGCATTAAACCTTGGCATGGAGTACCAGCATAGAAACTTGTCATTTACTCATGGGATCACCACCTAGAAATTGGCTATATTGGATATCATGTGAGCTGAGCGTTAAGGCGCATCCGGGTTTCAAAATATATCTCCATAATTGGGTAAGTAATAGCATCCTGCTGGGAGATAGAGTAGGGTGGAGTAGGATGTAGGGTCAAGGGTAGATAACATGGGTGGCTTAGATTCAACTTCTATGGGTACGAGAAAATAACCCTCGTATTGGGAGTGAGAGAAATTCAAGTATAAAGAAAGCTAAGCATCAACATCAACACTTAGATCAATTGGTTCCAAACCACCAAAGAAGGCATCAACACCTCTAAGAATTTCTTTTGGTTTCACCAATGGGAAACTTATTTCTCTCCTCGGCTGCCGGTTCCTTTTTTCTTGCATTTTTTCCATAAGTACCAGACATTCCTCAGTAACATGATCAAAAGATTCTAAATACTTACATGTTGTGGTAGGGTTATGACAATCTATTGCAAAATGTCCTACTTCACCCCAATTATAGCAGACAATCTATCCTCATCCTTGACTAGCTCCACCTCCTCGACCAATGCCTCGACCTTGATCATGATAGCCACCTCGACCAGCATGTTGTGCATGTTCTTCATGTCCATGTTCTTTAGCTTGCATTCTATATGCATCAACATTTCAATCTACCATTAATTCATAAGCTCAACAATTATTTTCATCATGTCCCACTGATTTCTAGAACTTGCAATACAAGTTCCTTGGGGTCTGTACATGCTTTTGTAATAAATAACAATCTTTAGGAAAATATTCGCCTCTAGTTTTACATATTTCGTACCATAAGATAGATCCAAAATTAAAAGGTTAAAGGGTTCAACGCACCACTAGCCATGTAGGTTTTGAAGAGAGGGTGTTGTTCCTTAGAATGGTCTTCTCCTTTACACCTCTTCTCTAACTTCCTTACTTTTCTTCATATCCTATATCTGCAGAATCAAATTTTATAGCTAACTCTGAATCTTCTACATGCCTACACTGGTATCCCCTATGGGTGAGGCTTCTAACTTCATTGCAACTTCTAAATTTTTGGCTTGCATATTTATCTTTTGTTGTGACAAAGGTAATCCTATGCGTGGAAGTAGTGAAACTATAAACCATTCCTTATGTTGTTGCAAAGCTATTTCAAAGCTCACTTGATCCAATAAGATCTTGAATCTTTGATCAAATTCCTAGATATACTTAGTAGGCCTTTGTTTGATCTCTTTTAGCTTTGTAATACACTGTGATTCAGACTTCAACTTCTTAAATTATTTTATCAACGTTGTTTTAATGTCTACAAATGCTCTATTCTGATTACTTGAATACTTCATCTACCATGTCAAATTTCTATCCTAGAATGTTGTGGCGAGTTGTGCTTTCTTTATGTCCTCATCATGAACCTACTTCATTTTCCATAATGCATCGCATAAGAACTAGAATTTCTTTGGATTCTCTAATCCAGTCCCTTTAAAGGCATGTAGCTTAATATCATTGACCATGGTCCTACTTGGGGGCGGGGGAGGGGGGGGGTGGGTGGGGGATTCGATAAGGGAGGGGGAATGGGGGGTCGGAGGGGTAGGTGGGTTAGGGGATAGGGAAAACCAAAAGCACCTTGATTACTACTTGTTTCTAACTTTGGAAAAATTCCAGACATGAAGGGTGAATATTATGGGGTTACTTCAGGGCTCTTAGGATAATTTTCTTCACTTTTAGACTCACTTAATAGAGGAATATATTTAGTTTCTATAAAATCCTTTGGGTCTTGGCCATAAGATCTCTTTCTAGTGTCTATTTTATACCTTTTTCCACTTCACTTTGTTCCAGTCTCGTCTTCGAATCTTCTAAACATAAGTAACTAGTAATCTGATTACATTCATAACATTCCCTTTTCACACAACAACATCTT
This sequence comes from Pinus taeda, assembly GCA_000404065.3. NCBI lineage: Eukaryota > Viridiplantae > Streptophyta > Pinopsida > Pinales > Pinaceae > Pinus > Pinus taeda. Next base: position 296,165 of record APFE030494179.1, on the reverse strand, counting down.
AATCCAGAGGTTTAAAAATCTTAAGAGCTTACCTTGCAGTTCCTTGAAAAATCTTCGTTCTTCTTCACTATAGGACACAATCAAATCTACCACAAAATCAGTAACAAATCCTCCCAAAATGCTATCAATCTAGAAATCAACAACTCTTGAGATCTTGTTGTCAGTATTCTTGAGTCACTGTATTAATTCAAGTTTTCACTCCTTAGGTTCATCAACTTTGAATTAGTATTTTCTTTATGTCAATATTGATACCCACTCATATATATTTATGTGAAACAAACCAAAGAATATATCGTACTGATTTTCAAAGACATATTTTTCCAACCACCTTTCAGTCGACAAAAGATGGTTTCTATTTTCCTTTTCTACAAATTCTCATTCCTTTTGTTCAACCTAGCCTTAGATTTCTTTCTTCGATGAACTCCAAAATATATCCCTCAAACAGATCCCATTCCTGAAAACATAACCATTTGTTGGCTTAGGTGGGCTGGACCTGGGTTCAAAGTGTACTATGCACCAACAAAAACCTTCAACCACTGACCCTCTCAGCAACGACCTGCAAGCAGATTGCAATCTCACCTGAAGTGATTATGGGAGGTTTTAGAACCATGTTTTTGTAGCCAGAGGGATACTGTGCTGTGGAACCCATGTATTTTCTTAGGCTTTAATAATTATCTACTACTTTTCATTCATAAAGCACTTCACACTTATACTTTAATTCACATATTTGCATTCATTACATAACATATCATAGAAAATACAAACCATGCTATCATAACATTTACTTGCAATAATGAATTCATGTTGGCTCGATGGGCCCTAACCCAGTTTCAATGTTAATTAGCCAAGCAAATCCCTACTCTACTAGGCCTTTCGGCATCAATCCACGGAGCGCGGACTAAAGTCTCACCCGAAGAAGTATGGGGGGATGTAGGAACCAATTTTTCGCACCCTGAGATAGTTGTGATGTCTTTTTATACCCTAACCCTTCCTTAACACAGACTGATAAGCCGTTTAGGGCTTATTAATGCACTTCTCTTATTCGACTTCAAAATCTTCGCGAAGGTCTAAGATCATCCTTCACAGACCTTAAATAGGCAATCCAGATGCTTACACACCTCTGTAATTACTTTTAATCAGTGTCTACGCAAATTATCTTAAATATTGGTTAACTTCAACATGCATCATGATTATGTTTGTGTAAATAGATATTCTTATTTGTGTTCATATGAAAAATTAAAAAACATAGATTTGCGCATCAATACAACATTAAATCATAAACCCAATATTCAACATGAAATAATCACATACATTCATAATGTTGGATACCTATACCAATAGGTTTCATATTTCATGATTGGAAAATATAAGTGCCAAATATGCTCCATTTTTGCTGCTACAAAGGTTCCATATTTGCAAGAAAAAGAAGGTGTGTATATGCCTGCATATTCACAAAAGTTTTATGGATGACCCAACAGTCTAATCTGGGTCATGCCATGGTTTCAATTTATGTTGTAGAATAGAGAAAGAAATCTGTCCAAACTGTTTAATCTTGGCAGATCAGTAGCTAGGTAGAGAAACTAAGGTTCCCAACTGCTTAATCTGGGGCCTTGGAAGGAATAAGGGTAGTATTAGATAGGAAATGAAAACAAAAAAGCCAATGTAAAAGAAAAGGCACACAAAGGGTTTGCAAGTCCAAGTGCACCCTCCAAGAAGGAATAAAAAATGTTAGGCAAATTAGTTGGGTAGGTAGATGGGGTTGCAGAAGTGATGTTTCTTCCAAGATCAACTTTGCTAACCATGTACAGGCAAAGTAACACAGTGGAGCATGACTAACTTCCTTTTTTCCATTTGCATATCACTCATTACTAACACCCCTTCACAAGTTGTGTACATAAGAGAAACTTAAGGCTTTGTGATGGTTCTTATGGCCTTTAAAAGCCACATTTCTTGTGCAAAGTCTTTTCATTTTGATCTACTCTTTACACTAAGTTGTTTTCAAGAAAACTTGGTTGTACTGATCCCCATCCATATTTTCCTCCCACATTAACAACTAACTCTATTATTTAGCTCCCTATACTTCATTTTCCCTATTATTATAACACCATGGTGTATAAACTCCACACAATGTATAAATATCCCCTCCTTGGCACTATAGCCATAATTTCCACTCCCTGGGGATTGAATTAACATCTGGTTAAGGTCAAGAACCCATGTTTAACCCCTTTTCTCCATCTGAACCCATCCCCCTACCCAAGTCTCCATTTTTGCCTAAAAATCCTTAAAGAAACCCTTTTCACCCCCTTATAGACCATTAAAAGGCAAAAATACCATGAAAACATGCCTTCCCCCGCCTTATCTTAAGGTCGGGAGCCAATGTGCGCCTTTTTATATAACTTCATCAGAACCCCCTTTTCCTATAGTTTTGCCCTCGTATGCCTTGTATAAAAATTTGCATGAAATACTTTGGTTTTTACCGTTTCCTAATGTTTGCAGGCCAATTTGATTTTAATAAAGAAAACCATCCAAAAACCTTTGAAAATCATTCATAAAGTGGAGGGTCCCGCCGGGCGCGTTTGCCAAGAAATATTATTTTATAACCCGCCCACTCACTGTTATCTTCCGTGCAGTTGATCGACCCGATGACTGTCTGATCGCGGCCTCGCCAGATCTACGGCCAGCAGCAATAGCGGAGGGGCCCGACGTTCGACCGTTAACAAAAATTGATTTTATTTTCCGCGCTAGTTCCTCGCCCGACAACCGTCCGATCATGTGCCCGCAGATCAACGGCTCCTAGGAATTTTGGAAGGCCCCCGACGTCCGACAGATACCTTCCGATATCTGTCAGACGCTTGTGTCACGCGGGGACACGCGTCACTCCTAAATTCCGTCGGAGCCCCCTCTGACAGATTCCTTGCCGTACAGGAGGGGGCCTGATATGGCGACACCTGTCCTTCCCACGTCCCCGCCCTGCTGTTGCCCACGTCATTGCCACAACCGCCCACCTCGTCCCCCATTCGCCCACCTAGCCGCCACCTCATCCTCCCCGTGGACCGGTCTGAGGCTACCACGTCACCCGATGACGTCTTGCTGACGTCATCCAACCCGGACCCACATGCTGACGTCGTGCTGACGTCACTCAAAAAATGCGCCAATAAAACAAAAAGGCCATATTTTACGGTTTTTTCGCGTTTTTGATTATTTTCTGTGAAAAAGACCTCTGCGTTGTCTGCATGCACACCACGACGAACACTCTACCAGCCAACTTACGACCATCCGCCGAAGCTCAGAGTGCCAACACAACCGCTATTTCGTCCCAAGCTACTGGTTAAACAGGTATTTTCCCCTTCATCTCCTCGCAAACTGGTTTTTTCACAATTTCTTGTAAGATACACCTGAACACGACAAAGTATTGAAATTTCACCGGAAAACCAAGTATATCCTGTCTCCCCTGGACAATTTGGGGTCGAATTACATTGGCGGAGCCATTTTACACCTCAATTATAGTGAAAACCCTTCTCTGTTCGCGCAATCGTGAACTCATTAACCTGCTCCTAAATTGTCAAAGGAGGTCTGTTAAACTGCATAAGAGGCATTCGTAGAAAGTCCAGCACTATCCTATTCTGCTGTAAAGCAATCCTGCCATTCTGTGTTCCTCTCAAATCCATTTTCTCAGTTAAGCACGCTCAGCATTTCAAAAAACATTTAAACAGACATGGATACCCCTTCAGCATCAGTAGCCCTTAATGTTACTCCCTTGAATGCTCCTCAGAGAGAGCTGGACTGGCAAGATTTGGCTGACCTAGATTACCAAATCTCAGAAGACACCCCATCCAAATGTACATTTCACATTCATTTGCTGAATGAAGTCAGGGCTAAGCACAGAGATGGGACAGATATCCTAGGCATTTGGGAGTCCTCCCTCCCAATCTTCAAGATGCCCCAGGTCAACCAGTTCCCTGACCTCATCCACTTGTGTGCTGTCTGCTATGACCCTATGCAGAGGGCTGTGCTCAACCCCGAAGGTGCAGTAGTATTTTACACCACCCCTGAGGCCATCAGGGAGATGGTCCAATTCAAAACTCAAAGGAAATTGGTTCCTTTATCCCTGCTGGACCTAATTAATCAAGGAGCCAAGGTACTTACAGAGGCAGAGATCCTAAAGTTTAATCAGTTGTTTATCAAGAGATCTGACATAGTGCTGCATCCTCCCATCTTTGATGGTTATTTAAATCAATGGGCCTGGACCTAGCATATATGATAAGCTCAGTGCTGGGGTACAGTTCAATGGAGTTCATAGAGGAAACTGTGCTAGTGATGATGACAATGTTTTCCCCTGGTAAGGCCCCGATTTGCTATGACTATGCTACATATATCTCTGACAAGATACATGAGCAATTCTTGCACTTATCCAGAGAGAGGGTGTTCAGATACACTTCATATATTTATCATCTTATTCTCTATCACCAACATGAAAAATTCTCTTTTGAAATCAAGAGAACTGATGCAACAGGAAACCCAAGATCAGTGGTGTACTGGAGCTCAGTTTTCCATGTGCGTGCATATTCGCCCTATACATATTGTGAGTTCATAGATCTGTTCATTCATCCAGCCTTATCTTTGCTCATGACAGAACCTCCTCCTAGACTCTCTGATGAAATGCAGAGGATTCTGCAACTGTCCACTGCCTACAGCATAGGAGACTGGTATTTTTACCAGCATCACACTGTGATTAGGATATATGGGTGTGAGCTGCGCCCATTCAGGCTACCCAAATTTGTGCCCATGAGGCTCTTTGCCCTGGAGTATTTCAGACAATTCGGCAATGCCGATCAGATCCATTTTGCAGGGAAAGGAAAGAAGGCACAACTAAAAGTTAAAAACCAGCTTGGTCATTTTGTTTTAAACAAAAGAGAAGGATGGAAGGAGGCAGATAGGATTTTGGAAGGCCTTGGCCTAACACTCAGTTTCCCTTGGAAGCCCTATGACCCCAATGGCTTTATATCTTTGAGAAGATTGAAATACAAACTCTCTAGCTATGAGCATGAGAGCAAGCTCCATATATTGAGACATGCCAACCAGCCAAAGTGGAGGAAAAACACCTTAGTAGAGCATGTATCTCAGGAAGAGCTAGTTGAGAGCGCTAGAAGACATTTGTTGAAAATGGCTGACTTGGAGTGTCCTTCTCAGGTGCCTGCTCTACCAAATCCTCCCACAACAGCACCTGCTTCCTCCTCTGCAACACAACAAGAGGCAGCACAAACTTCAGTACAGGGACAGGGCAAGGGAAAAGACAAAGAAATGGAAGAAGAAGAGGGCCAACAGGGCCAGCAAGGCCAACAACAGCAACAAATTGATCATCAGGATCAAGAAAAACAAAAAGCAGAAGGCCAGGCAGCCACTCAAGAAAGAGCAACCAATATGGCGCCCCCTAGACAGGATTCTAGGGTAGACTCCTCTGTCCTCCAAACCCCTCAAAGGGAGGACACTAGCAGAAAGAGAGAGAGGGAAACACCCCTCACAGAAACATCAGACAAGAGGCAAAGGCTCAACCCTTTTTCAGAAGAGGAAATGCACAGCCTGGAGACTTCTGCCAGCTCATTGCATCAAGAACAGGATAAAGCAGCACTAGGGGAGGTCAGCTCCTCAGGACAACAGCAGAACACAGCTGCAGGCATAAAGGAGCAATTTAAAGAGGCCAAAAGGAGGAGTGAGCCAATAAAAATTCGGCTCTATAATCATTTATTAAACATGGCCCTTGCAAACCAACAAAGGCTAATGGCTGCCTTTGATGTGCAAGAAGGCAAAATGACTATGAGCCATTTTGCCCCTACAGTGCAGCAACCTCAAACAGCTGCAGATTATATAAGGACAAACTTAGAAGTCCTTTCCAAGGACATCCACCCCATGGACCAGATCGAGCTCCACAAGCAGACGGGTGAGATGGTCTATGCCACTCTGGCAGATAAGACCTTGATAAATTACAGGCTGCAAAATAGTTTAAACAACACTGCAGCACAGCTTGAGTTGGAGAGGGCATCCTCTCAAGCTAAAGACAACAGAATCAAGGCATTGGAGGAAATAATTATAGAGTTTGGGCATGATCCCAATGACGTTAAGGCAATACAGCGGGTCCTTAAACTGAGGGATGTAGATATAGCTGCAATTAAGAAGAAAATGAAGATCCCCCCAACTCTACATCCACAAACAGATGAAGTCGCCCAGCAGAGGCAAGAAAAGGATGCCACTGCATTATTAATGGCATTATATAAAGAACTGATAGAAACACAAGAAAAGCTGCAAGACACTGAGACAACTTTAGAAGCAGCATTACAAAGGAGGGAGGCAGGGCAATCTTCCAAGCCACCCACAGAATCAATAGACCTTGAGGAAACCCCTCAAGATACTACCCCTCCAAAACAACAGGCACAGCAAGATGCTCCAAGCACCACAACACCAGCCACCACAGCACCAACAACAGAGCAGGCCGAGAGCCTGGAGATGCAGAAACTAAGGCAAGAAATTCAGGTGCTAGAATCCCAGATGTCAGAACTCAATCAAGCCAAGGAAAGCTTAGCAAAGATAAATGAAAAATATGATAAGTCTAAGAAAAATGTGGCTGAGAGGGAGAGAGAAGTAAAAGCTCTGAAGAAAACAATTGCAGAGCTAGAAAAAGAGCTCAATTTTGAGAAGGTTACAGCAGAGCTTAAACAAGTAATTTGGACTGCCATTGGACAGTCAATAACTAACCAATGGGAGTACATTGATGCCATATATGAGCAAGTGGGACTCATTGGCAGGGCAAGGAAAGAACTACACAGAGCAAGAAACTCCCTAGGCAACATGGCAGACCTTGCCCCCAGAATGATTGAAGTTCTCAACTACAGGACAAGTTCCCAGCTGGTAAAAATGGGAATTGGTAATAGGACTGAAACCATTTCTCTGATCAAAAGAGCCACAACAATGAAAAATTTGATCCAAACTCTAGACCGGAGAATCCAAGATATGCAAGCAGATATAAACAAGTTTCAGAATAGGTTCTCGGCCCTGCAGGACAAAGGGCTCCCCAGCTTGCTAGTATCAGGAAAGTTACTTTCTCATGAAAAATATATCAAGAGGGTAAGCGCTTTTGCAGCAATTCAGATTGCGGAGACACCAGGAACATCTACAGCAGGCCCAGTAACAGGGAAAATTCTTTTTGAAAAATTAGATAATTTATTTTTTATTAGAAATGAAGTATCACATCTGTTTGATGAGCCCCCTCATTTCTACAAGTACACAGAGGCTGATGAGACCTTAGGGTCAATTTTGAAGCATCAGCTTCCTCCTCTAGATACATGGCAAGATTTGATAAAGTTACTTTTGAACCAAAGTTGAGAGGATTAAATCTTTTCGGTAAAAGGTTTATACTACATATACAGATAAGCAAAAGCCATAACAGCAAGTATGAAGACGCTGAGCCAACTCAGCACAGGTACTCGACATCAGCAGCAGCATCAGCAAGCACAGGTGGCAGGAACAAGAAGATACAAAAAAATCAGAGTGGCAGAGCACTTCATTCTACATTTATGATAAAGCCGCACAGCTGACTCCGGAGTGCCCAAAGGTCAAAAATTTATCCTGACAGGAGTAAAAAGCTTTTAAGAGTCATTTATATTTGCAATTACTTCTCATCTACTCTCCATGTACGAGTGTAAGAGATATTTTCCTCTCAGATGACTCAATACCTGAGATATTTCTGTATGAAAGATCTATATATTCCCCCTCACGTTTGTTTAGAGGGGTTGGACTCCGGATGTAAAGAAGCTCTCGTTCTCCCTTCTGTTACTATTATTTTGTAAAGATTCAGACAGTTAATACAAAGAACAATGGGATTTCTTCAGATATGGTCTTTCATGATGACTTGCTGGTGTGTGGCTTAAAGTTGCAGGATTCCTGTGTATTCCATGGCTCAATAAGTTTCCTTATTCCTTTCTGTTACAATTATATTTGCCATACTTTCTTGTATCTCTCATGTTTCCCACATATATTCAATTCTCTGAATAGCCAGGAAAAAGAATAATCCATGATTTAATCTTTGATTACCCTAAGTTCAATCCTAGCTGTTTTCATATGTTTTCTTCAGTTATGGTATTTAAAGAGTAATTCTTCAGTGCTACCTTTAATACTGTATCATCACTAGAGCATGTTATTTCAGGAATTCAAGAAATTTCTCCCAGATAACAGACCTCTTTCACACCAGTCAGCTTAAGTAAATAATTCTTCATTGCTTTTTGCTAAGTTGTTTCCATTTTCGCTCTCAATCTTTATAGTTTGTTTCACAGGATATATACAGGCCCTGTATTTACCTCCACATTTCAGTCAATACCTCAAGGGAACAATAGTCCAAGACCCCATTGCCCAATGGATTAGCTTCACCTGAAGACAGACATTAAAAGCTATCAGAAACATCCTCCCAACCAAACACAAAAGCAATAAAAAAATTCACTTCATAACTAGCCTAAAAACTTCACTAAAAGTAGTGACACAACTAATAGAGAGAGCCCTCTCTGACTACAGCTGGGCTAGAAGCTGTAGCCCAAAGATTGGTTAGTGGTTACCCCGGCCGTATTCTCTTAGGAGTCAAAGAGGACAACCTGGGTGTTAACATAAATGGCGACTCCACTGGGGATTTAGGATCTAAAGTCTAAAAATCAGTCAAGAAGCTTTCAAAACTGCTCCCATACAAACATCTGCAGCTTGAAGGTAGAGCTGATTCAGATATTATACCGAACACAGTTGCTTCAATCCTTCCAAAAATCCTGACCAGTCCTTGCTGTACCCTGTGCTATACAAAAGTTTTTATAAAATCCAAAAGGAATAGCTCAGAAGCTGGCTCCCAAGAAAAATTTTCGGCATACTAGGGCCAATCCTGATCCTAATCCCCCTTCCGTCTTCCAAAACCCCAATACAATCCCTAAGTTTGTTAGGAACCAGCAAAAGCAAGAACAACTTGCTGACATTAGTGCACAGTCTGAGCACCCTAACCCAATCCCCACTCCTATCAAAGTCCTATTTCGTTCCAACCCTAATTCACCTAGCTCCCCATCAACATCTCAAAGTTCCCCACCCATTCCCTCCTCTCCTGCACACATTATCTTATCCCATACTCTTACACCCTCTGTACCTATCACCCCTGTGATACCTACTATCCCTCTTGTCCCACTTGTCCTAGTCAACCCCCAAAATCTAGTAAACATGGCCAGATATGCACCTCTGCAACTACCTGCCAATCCAGTGGCCTTACCTCAAGATTATCAAGCTAAAATCTCATACTTTGACTCCACTGGCCCTTATTCAGCCATACAGCATGCCAAGAGAATGCAAGACCATTTCGAAAATTATGAGATAGATGATGAAACTGTGAGGATGAGAATATTTGTCCAAAGCTTAACAGGGGATGTGCGAACATGGTTTAGATCACTTCCTGCAAACAGCATCACAACCCCTGATGAACTCTACCAATCCTTCACAAATAGGTGGGAGAAAAAGAAGGACCCTTTACATATACTTGGGGAATATGATATGATCAAAAGAGGTCCTCAAGAGATAGTTTTGGAATACTGTGCTAGGTTCAACAATGTCTATAATGCTATACCTCAAAATCTAAGACCTCCCCCGGATTTAGCCTTATACAAATTCCCAAATGGATTTGACCCAGATATGGCTTATCAATTAAAAGAAAGAGCCCCTCAAACCCTCGAAGAAGCTCAGAGAGTTGCTGTAACAGTTGAAGCGAACCTGATTGCTAAGAGGAATAGGGCTAAAATAGAAAAGAGAGTTGTCTTTAAGGAAGAGCCCTCAGCCTTAGACCAGAAGCTGGATGCAATAATTTCTGGTATGAAAAGGTTAGGAGACAGGGTAGAATCTGTGGAAAGAAAATCTTCATGGGAAGCACCACCAAATAACCCTAACAGGACTCCAAACTTTAGGAGGAACCAAAACCCTAGTGGAAGCAAAGTCAACAATGATCCTGAAATAAGACCACCATTTCAAGAAAACTATGCTGAAACAGCCACATCAGAGGAACAAGCGGAGGACACTCATATCCACCTAATGGGCCTTGATAACAAGCACCAAGTCTTCTTGAGCCAAGAGGATCATGATGAAGAAGATACTGAACAATTTCAGACAAAATCAGGGGAATCATTTGATTTCAAACAAGGCTATGACACTGCTGTTTATGAGGTTCATAAACAATACAAACTAAGGAGTAGGACTGTAAATATATCACAACCTGAGAAAACCAAAGACAAACTACAGCCTAAAAGTGCCATAGTAACCGAACCAACGAATACAACTGATTCACCCACAAGACAAATAATTATTGAAGATATCACTGAACAAACACCAGATTTACCAACTACACCATGTGAATATTCCAACCCAAGCAAAGGGCCTCCAGAGGTGATCAACAAGCAAAAACCCCAAAATCAAGAGGGAACCTTACCAGACAGAGAAAGGAGGCTCGCCCATATTGCTAAAACACAAACTGAAAAACCCTTTGACTTAGAAACTGAAATCGGAAAATTGAAAATAGCCATACCCCTGGCAGAGTTAGCCAAAAACGACATTTACAAACAGCAAATTCAAAGATCTCTCCAACTCACTCATAACAAAAACAAAGATAATGTGGACAATGTCAATGTGTTGGATGACACCCCTGAATTGCTCTTTGGCCCTGAAGTTGATGGAAAATTAGCAGGCTCAGGAATCCTACCCTTCTATGTCAGCCTGCATGTGCATGACAAAATATTACACAATGCAATGTTTGACTCAGGTGCATCTCATAATTTAATGCAAAAATCTGTAATGGAAAGGTTGAATTTGGATATTACTAGACCATACAAGGACCTTTTTTCATTTGATTCTAGTCAGGTCAAGTGTCTAGGCTTGATAAAGGACTTATGTGTATCCTTAGTCCAATATCCAAACAAAACGATCCTAATGGATGTAGTTGTTGCTGACATTCCACCCAAATATGGAATGTTACTATCAAGATCATGGGGAGCTAAACTTCAGGGGTCTCTCCAACTAGACATGTCTTATGCTACTATCACAGTCTTTGGTCAACCCAAGAGATTGTATAGAGAGTCATTAATGAAATACATGGTCAGTAGCACAGAGAAGCCTCAAAACTTTCCCATATATGCTGTCCACTCTGACATAGACTCATACATCCTTTTCAATGACAATATAGGCAACAACAACAATGAAGAAGTCTAGATAATTAAAACAAATCAACCTGCTGAACAAAAAGATCCTGATATACAAACACTGGCTGAACCAAACAATGCGAATATTCAATACCACAAAACAAACAACTTTGAAACCACAATACTTAAACAGGATAATGAAAAATTGCCTCCTCAAGAAAACAAAATAACTCCACCAAGTAAAAGGAATCCCTTAAAAGCTACACCAAAAAATCAGCCTATCCTCCAACTCACAAATCCTTGCCACACAGACATTATTCAAAATCCCCTAGAAAAGGAAACGCTATGGTTCCTAGAATTTGATGGGTCGGTTAACAAGCTTGGGGCAGGAGCAGGAGTGTGGGTGCACAACAAAGAAAGCAGCTATGCAGAAGGTAGAGCCTACAGACTAAACTTCAGGTGTACCAACAATATGGCTGAATACGAGGCTCTCCTACTAGGCCTCAAGTTGGTACAAACCCTACAAGTTACAAGAGTATCAATCCTAGGGGATTCAGACTTGGTCATCCAACAAGTAAAGGGCAATTTTGTTGCCAAAGACAATAGACTCAGATCTTACAGAGCTGTGGCTACCCAGCTACTTAAGTCTCTTGCTGAGTTTTAGATCACCAAAGTTCCTAGGGCTCAGAACCTGCATGCTCATAGCTTAGCCATGTTTGCAAGTACTTGCAAGCTACCCTTTGATCCCCATCACCGTTTCACAGCAGAGGTAAAACATAGACCATCAGTCCCAAATAACATAAAGGACTGGCAAGTATTTGACAATGATACACAAATCAAAAACTTTCTGACTTTACAAGAAGAATTTTCAGGTCTGAAAATAGACACAGAGCCAGCAAGTCAATCACAAATACTTCAGTCAGAAAATCAATCACAAATACACAGTGAACATAACAGTCAGGTACTCTCACCCAAAACAGCCAATCAAATGTTATATCCTACAATTTTCAACCAGTACAACATTCAAGAGATCCAACAGATTGAACATGAAGAGACACCTGAGGACGAAACTGAGGTAATACAGTTAAAGAACAATTTCTGCCCATAGGCTTAGCTCCATTGGAAGACATTTTTGATTCTAATGATGTCCCCAATAAACCAAAATTTGAACCCCTAAATACTACCATTGAAGAACATAACATAGGGACAATCCAACAGCCTAAAATCATAAAATTGTCTACTGCATTACCACCTGACCAGAAGCCCAAATACATTGACCTTTTTAAGGAGTTTCAAGATGTGTTTGCATGGAGTTATGAGGACCTCAAATCCTATGACACCTCCGTGATTCAGCACACCATTCCATTGCAGCCAAATCAGAAACCCTTTAAACAAAAACTCAGGAGGATTAACCCTATGCTCCTCCCAGCAATGGAACAAGAGGTGCAAAAAATGTTCAAAGCAGGCATCATAGCACCAATTAGATTTTCTGACTAGATTTCAAATCTGGTTCCCACAAGGAAGAAAACTAGGGAAATTAGGCTGTGTGTCGATTTAAGAAACCTCAACCAAGTATCACTAAAAGACAACTATCCCTTACCAAAAATGGATCACATCCTGCAGAGAGTGGTAGGGGCATCAAGAATCTCTTTGCTTGATGGCTTTTCAGGCTTCAACCAGATTCTAGTCCATCCTGATGACCAGGACAAAACTGCATTCACTACCCCATGGGGAACCTTTAAATATGTCAAAATGCCTTTTGGCTTGAAAAATGCAGGGGCCACTTTCCAAAGAGAAATGGATATTGCTTTTGCTAAAGAAATTCATGACTTCCTAGTTATCTATTTGGATGATCTTACACCTTTTTCAAAATCTGACAAAGACCATTTAAAACATTTGAGACAGATATTCATAACATGCAGGAAATATGGAATATCTTTGAATCCCAAAAAATCCATTTTTGGTCTAGAAGAAGGGAAATTACTGGGTCATATTATCTCCAAAGATGGTATTAGAATTGACCCAGACAGAATCCAAGCCATCCAACATATGCCCCATCCCAGGAATATAAAAGAATTACAAGCCTTTTTGGGGAAAATCAACTTTTTGGGAAGATTCATCCCAAACTTAGCTGAGCTTAGCAGATTGCTTAACAACATGCTGAAAAAGGATTCCAAAGTTAAATGGACAGTGGATGCTAAACAAGCCTTTGAAAGCATCAAATTTGCTCTTACCCAAACCCCTGTCGTAACTAGCCCTCGGTTTGATAGAGACTTCATCATATTCTCCTTTGCTTCAGAACACACTATTGCTGCAGTTTTGCTACAGAAAGATGATCTAGGAAATGAAAAACCCATAGCTTTCTTTAGTAAAGCTCTAAGAGACGCACCCCTCAAATATCAGATCATGGAAAAACAAGCCTATGCTCTGGTCAAAGCTATTAAGGACTTTAGGATTTATATCCTCTATTCCCATGTAATTGCCTATGTGCCAAGCCCAATTGTCAAAGATATACTTACACAAGAGAACTTGGAAGGCAGAAGAGGCAAGTGGATAGCAAATATTTTGGAATTTGACATAGAAATAAAACCTACAAAACTCATAAAAGGGCAGGGCCTAGCCAAATTGA
>APFE030494179.1:254519-282279 GCA_000404065.3 Pinus taeda | reverse complement strand
GCGACTCCAAAGATCAATGTAGCCTTTGAGCAATCCCCTTGGTATTCTGATATCTTCTATGTGTTGCAAAACCTGTGTGCTCCCCCAGGACTGTCTAGAACTAAGAGTAGGTTTGTAAAAATGAAAGCCTTAAAATTCTGTGTCATGAAAGAACATCTGCTTTGGAGGAATCATGAGGGCATCTTGCTAAATTGTCTGATTGAGAGTGAGGCCAACAAAATTATGGAAGAGTTTCATGCAGGAGACTGTGGTGGACATCTATACTGGAAATCCACTGTGAACAAGATACTAAGAGCTGGATACTATTGGCCCACCATTTTCTCTGATATCAAGAGATTTACTACAGCATGCCATAAATGTCAAGTGTTTGAAGGAAAAAGACAATTGCTGCCACTACCTCTTAGACCTATTGCAACAAAGAGACCATTCCAACAGTGGGGTTTGGATTTCATTGGAGAAATCAACCCCTCCTCCTCAGGCCAGCATAGATGGATTTTGACAGCAACAGACTACTTCACAAAGTGGATTGAAGCAATCCCATGCAGACAAGCAAATGACTCTACCATTATACAATTCCTGGAGACAAATATTTTGGCTAGATTTGGATGTCCTGACAAAATAATAACAGATAATGCTGCTGCCTTCAGATCTAAAAAGATAATTAACTTCTGCCACAAATTCCATGTTACTTTGGGCCACTCTACAACATACTATCCCCAAGGCAATGGGCTGGCAGAATCATCAAACAAGAGCTTGGTAAATATGATCAAGAAAATATTAGAGGAGAACAAGAAAAATTGGCACAAGAAACTAGTCAATGCCTTATGGGCAGATAGGTTAACAACCAAGAGATCAATTGGGGTCAGACCATATGAGTTAGTCTATGGTTTAGAGGCCAAATTCCCTTCATCACTAGGAATCCATGCTATGAAGATACTTCAGGAAAGCCAAGCTGAGCCTAATGATATGCAAAGAAGAGTAAATCAGATTGTATGTTTGCAGCAAACCAGGGAGGAAGTTTATAACAGAGTCCAAGTTCTACAAGAAAAGCTAAAAAAGGCTTTTGACAGAAGGACCAAGGCTGAAGATTTCAACATAGGTGACAAGGTCCTCAAGTGGGATTCAAGAAGAGAGAGCAAAGGAAAGCATGGGAAGTTTGATTCCCTTTGGAGAGGACCATTCCTCATACAATCAACACAAGGAAACAATACCTATTTCCTTGAAAATCTGAACAACACTGACCTAGATGAAGGCCCTGTCAATGGTAGGATGCTCAAGCACTATTTTGACTACATCCCATAAATGCAGCTGGCTTGCTCTTGTACATAGGTTGATTGTATAAAGACTCTGCATCTATTGTATATATTGTTATGTTTGAAGCATAGAGAATGAGGTCATTTCAACAGACATCTGCAGATAATAAAAAGAATTGAAATACACTTTGTATTTCAGTACCTCAGTCTACATTTTGAGGAATCTATGGCGACAGAACTCCAAAGTTTCAGAGCAGTAGCCAAAGGGCTGAGGCACACTGACCTGCTGTTCTTGGTCTTTCCAGGAGAAAAACCATCCCCATGTGGAGCCACTGTTGGATACCTATACCAATAGGTTTCATATTTCATGATTGGCAAAATAAGTGCCAAATATGATCCATTCTTTGCTACCACAAAGGTTCCATATTTACAAGAAAAAGAAGGTGTATATAGGCCTGCATATTCACAAAAGTTTATGGATGACCCAACAGTCTAATCTGGATCATGCCATGTTTTCAATTTATGTTGTAGAATAGAGAAAAAAATCTGTCCAAACTGTTTAATCTTGGCAGATCAGTAACCAGGTAGAGAAACTAAGGTGCCCAACTGTTTAATCTGGGCTTGGAGGGGATAAGGGTAGTATTAGATAGGAGATGAAAGAAAAAGCCAATGTAAAAGAAAAAGGCACACAAAAGGGTTTGCAAGTCCAAGTGCACCCTCCAAGAAGGAGTAAAAATGCTAGAAGAACTAGTTGGGTAGGTAGATGGGGTTGCAGAAGTGGTGTCTCTTTCAAGACCAAAGTTGCTGAAACATTTACAAGAAAGAAACACACTGGAGCATGACTAACATCCCTGTTTTCATTTGTATATCACTCATTACTAACACCCTTTCCCAAGATGTACAGAGCACAAAAGTTTATATCTTTGTTATATTCTTATGGCCTTAAAAGTCACATTTCTTGTGCAAAAATCTTTTTCATTTTGATCTACTCCTGATTTCAAGCTATTTTCAAAGAAAACTTGGTTGAACTAGCCTTTATTTATATGTCCCCTCCATGTTAACAACTAACTCTACTATTTTAGCTCCCTATACACCCACTATCCCTATTATTATAAACACCATGGTGTATAAACCCCACAATGTATAAATATCCCCTCCTTGGCACTATAGCCATAATGTTCACTCCCTGGGAATTGAATTAACATCTGGTTAATGTCAAGAACCCCTGTCCCACCTTTTGCTCCATCTCAACCGGTTTCCCTACCCAAAAGTTCCATTTTGACCTTAAAAACCCTTGAAAAACCTTTTAATCCCATAAAATCACTCAAGGGCGGAAACATTATGAAATCATCCTTCCTCCGCCTTATCCTAAGGTCGGGAGCTAATTTACCCTTTCAAGCTGTATAAAACCCATTTGGACCCCTTCCCTATAGTTTCTGCCTTCACAAAAATTTATGCCCAAACCTTGCATAAAACCCGAAATTTCATGTTTTCCTAAGGTTGGTGGATTAAATCATTTTTATAAAGAAAATCAATAAAAACCACCGAAAATGTTTTGGTACATGGAGGGGCCTGCCGGTCGCAAATGGCCGAAAAATATTATTTTTTAAACCCGCCTGTTGGCCGCTATCTTCCGTGCGAATCACCCGTCCGATGACCGTCCGATGGCGCCTGTCCCAGATCGACGGTACACAGGGTTTTCGGGCAATCCCGACGTCCGATGGTTAATGAAGGCAGGCGGTAAGGGCTCGTGCAAGTTGATCACCCGACAGCCGTTGGATCGTGCGCCTCCAGATCGACGACCCTCGTCAATATCGGAGCACCCTACACGTCTGACAGATACCTTCCGATATCTGTCAGACGCTTACGTCACGCGGGGACAGTTGTCACGCCCAAATCCCATCGGAGCAGCGTCTGACAGTTTCTTCACCGTACAGGAAGGGCCGCGATATGGTGACACCTGTCCCGCCCACGTCCTCGTCCCGCTGCCATGCACGTCACTGCCACATCCGCTCACCTCGTCCCTCATTCGCCCACCTGGCCGCCACCTCATCGCCCCCGTGGACCGGTCTTAGGCTGCCACGTCACCCGATGACGTCCTGCTGACGTCATCCGACCCGGGCCCTCACGCTGACGTCATCCAAAAAGCGCGCCAAATAACTAAAAAGCCATATTTTCGCCGTTTTTCGCCAAATTTGTCACTTTTCTCAGAAAAACACTGCTCCACTGTCTGCATGCAAATCACGATGAGCGTTCTACCAGCCACCCCGCGACCATTTTCAAAGAGTCTAGCGAGCAAACCCAGCTATTTCTTCAGTCCAAGCCATTGTTTAACGGGTATTTGGGTCTTCATCCTCCTTTGAACTGGTTTTTTCTCAATTTCTTGTAAAATCCACCACATGAAGCCATAGAATTGAAAATTCACCACAAAACCAGCTGTAACCTACCACTATTCGACAGTTTAGAGTTGAAAAACAGTGGCGGAGACCTCATTTAGACTGCAATTTCTGATAAAACCCTGCCCGGTTCGCGCAATCGTGAACTCACAGCATTGCCCCCAAATTGTCAAAGAAATCCTATCAAATGTATAAAGGCCTCCTCAGAGAATTCAAACACTGGTTATAGCTGTCTGTGCACCAACCTTGCTGGTTTCTGCCCCCCTCAATTTCACCATTCCAACTGACAAACCCAACATCTCAAGAAATACTCGAGGCAGACATGGCTGCCCCTGCAGGATCAACAGCCCTCAATATCACTCCCCTAAATGCTCCTCAGAGAGAACTGGACTGGCAAGACTTTGCAGATTTAGACTACCAGATTTAAGAAGACTCCCCCTCCAGATGTACATTTCACATCCATTTGTTAAATGAATTCAGGGCTAGGCACAGGGATGGGACTGATATCCTAGGCATTTGGGAGTCCTCCCTCCCAACTTTTAAAATGCCCCAAGTCAACCAATTCCCTGACCTTATCTATTTATGTGCTGGTGGTTATGATCCAACACAGAGGGCAGTAATGAATCCTCAAGGTGAGGTTGTATTTTACACTACCCCTCAGGCCATCAGGGATATGGTCCAATTCAAAACTCAAAGGAAACTCATTCCTTTATCCCTGCTGGACCTAATCAATCAAGGGTCCAAGATACTTACAGAGACAGAGATCTTGAAGCTGAACCAACTATTCATTTGGAAATCTGATACAGTGCTACACCCTCCTATTTTTGATGGCTACTTAAATCAACTTGGCCTGGACCTAGCCTATATAATAAGCTCAGTACTGGGGTACAAGTCAATGGAATTCATAGACGAAATTGTGCTGGTCATGATGACAATGTTTTCTCCTAGTAAGGCCCCCATCTGCTATGACTATGCCACATACATCTCTGACAAGATTCATGAGCAATTCTTGC
The DNA here is from genome assembly GCA_000404065.3 of Pinus taeda. Taxonomy (NCBI): domain Eukaryota; kingdom Viridiplantae; phylum Streptophyta; class Pinopsida; order Pinales; family Pinaceae; genus Pinus; species Pinus taeda. The sequence goes on along the minus strand of APFE030494179.1, from coordinate 277,617 downwards.
ACCTGTCCAGGGAGAGAGTGTTCAGATACACTTCATACATTTATCACCATATTCTCTATTACCAACATGAGAAATTCTCTTTTGAGATTAAGAGAAATGATGCTGCAGGAAACCCAAGATCAGTGGTGTACTGGAGCTCAATCTTCCATGTCCAAGCATACTCACCCTACACATACTATGAGTTCATAGATTTGTTCATCCATCCGGCCTTATCTCTGTTCATGACAGAACCTCCTCCAAGACTCACTGATGAAATGCAGAGGATATTGCAACTATCCACTGCCTATGGCATAGGAGACTGGTATTTCTACCAGCATCACATAGTGATTAGAATATATGGATGTGAGCTTAGGCCTTTCAGACTGCCCAGGTTTGTGCCCATGAGGCTTTTTGCCCTGGAATACTTCAGACAATTCGGCAATGCCGATCAAATCCACTTTAAAGGGAGAGGCAAGAAGGCACAACTCAAAGTAAAAAACCAGTTGGGGCATTTTGTTATGAACAAAAGAGAGGGGTGGATAGAGGCAGAGAGAATGTTGGAATGCCTTGGCTTAACACAAAGCTTCCTTTGGAAACCATATGACCCCAATAGCTTTATATCCCGGAGGAGACAAAAATACAAACTCTCCAACTATGATCATGATAGCATGCTCCACATATCGAGACATGCCAACCAGCCAAAATGGAGGAAAAACACCTTGATAGAGCCTGTGTCTCAAGAAGAGCTAGTTGAGAGGGATAGGAGACATTTGTTGAAAATGGATGACTTGGAATGTCCTTCTCAGGTGCCTGCTCTAACAAGCTCTCACATAACAGCACCAGCCTCCTCATCTGCAACATTTCAAAAGGCAGCACAGACCTCAGCTCAAGTACAAAGCAAGGGAAAGGACATAGAAATGCAGGAAACCGAGGGCCAACAGGGCCAAGAGAACCAACAGGGCCAACAGGGCCATCAGCAACAACAAACTGATCAATAGGATCAGGAGACACAAAGAGGAGAAGGCCAGGCAGCCACCCAAGAAAAAACAACCAGCATGGCGCCTCCTGGAAAGGATTCCAGGATGGACTCGTCTGTCCTCCAAACCCCTCAGAGGGAGGACACCAACAGGAAAAGGGAGAGGGACACCCCTCTCACAGAAGGTCCAGATAAAAGGCAGAGGCTCAATCCTTTTTCAGAAGAAGAAATACACAGCCTAGAGACTTCTGCCAGCTCATTGCAACAAGAACAGGACAAAGCAGCACTTGGGGAGGTCAGCTCCTCAGGACAAGACAAGAATACTGCTGCAAGCATAAAGGAGCAGTTCAAGGACGCTAAAAGGAGAAGTGAGCCAATCAAAATTAAACTCTATAATCATTTATTAAATATGGCTCCTCCAAACCAACAAAGGCTAATGGCTGCCTTTGATGTGCAAGAAGGCAAAATGACTATGAGCCATTTTGCCCCTACAGTGCAACAACCTCAAACAGCTGCAGATTATACACGGACAAACTTAGAAGTCCTTTCAAAAGACATCTACCCCATAGACCAGATCGAGCTCCACAAGAAGACGGGTGAGATGGTCTATGCCACTTTGGCAGATAAGACCTTGGTCAATTATAGGCTGCAAAATAGCTTGAACAACACTGCAGCACAACTTGAATTGGAGAGGGCATCCTCTCAAGCCAAGGATAACAGGATCAAGGCATTGGAAGAAATCATCATAGAGTTTGGGCATGATCCCAATGATGTTAAGGCCATACAGGAGGTCCTTAAACTAAGGGATGCAGATATAGCTGCAATTAAGAAGAAGATGAAGATCCCACCAACTCTACATCCACAAACAGATGAAGTTGCCCAGCAGAGGCAACAAAAGGATGTCACTGCATTATTGATAACTCTATATAAAGAGCTGGTAGACGCACAGCAAAATCTGCAGGACACAGAGACAACACTAGAAGCAGCACTACAAAGGAGAGAGGAAGGGCAGTCTTCCAAGCTACCCACAAAAACAATAGACCTTGAGGAGACCCCTCAAGACACCATCCCTCCGAAGCAACAGGCATCAGAAACAGCTCCAGCCACTACAGAGCTAGCCACTACAGCACCACCAACAGAAAAGACTGAGAGCTTAGACATGCAGAAACTAAGGCAAGAACTTCAGGTTCTAGAAGCTCAGATGACAGAGCTCAGCCAAGCCAAGGACAGCTTAGCCAAAATAGAAGAGTAATATGATAAGTCTAAGCAAAATATAGCTGAGAGAGAGAGAGAAGTGAAAGCTCTAAAGAAGACAATTGCAGAGCTAGAAAAGCAACTCTATTTTGAGAAAGTGACAGCAGAGCTCAAGCAAGTGATTTGGACTGCCATTGGACAATCAATAACTAACCAGTGGGAGTACATTGATGCTATATATGAACAGGTGGGATTCATTGACAGGGCTAGAAAAGAGCTGCAAAGAGCAAGAAACTCCCTAGGCAACATGGCAGACTTTGCCCCCAGAATGATTGAGGTCCTCAACTATAGGACAAGTTCCCAGCTGGTGAAAATGGAAATTGGTAATAGGACTGAAACCATTTCCCTGATCAAAAGAGCCACAACAATGAAGAATTTAATCCAAACCCTCGACAGGAGAATCCAGGATATGCAAGCAGACATAAACAAGTTTCAGAACAGGTTCGCAGCCCTGTAGGACAGAGGGCTCCCCAGCTTGCTAGAATCAGGGAAATTACTCTCTCACGAAAAATATATCAAGAGGGTAAGTGCTTTTGCAGCAATTCAGATTGCTGAGACACCAGGAACATCTGCAGCAGGCCCATTAACAGGGCCAATTCTTTTTGAAAAGTTAGATAATTTGTTTTTTATTAGAAATGAAGTTTCACATCTGTTTGATGAGCCCCCTCATTTCTACAAGTATACAGAAGCTGATGAGACCTTAGGGTCAATTTTGAGGCATCAGCTTCCCCCTCCAGACACATGGCAAGATTTGATAAAGTTACTTTTAAATCAAAGTTGAGAAGAGTAAATCTTTTATTAAAAGGTTTATATTGCATCAAAAGGGAGGATAAAAGCCGTGACAGCAGATATGAAGACGCTGAGCCAACTCACCACAGGTACTCGGCATCAACAGCAACATCAGCAGGTACAGGTGGCAGGGCCAAGAAGATAGAAAAATCATAGTGGCAGAGCACTTCATTCTATATTTATGATAAAGCCGCACAGCCGACTCCGCAGTGCCCAAAGGTCAAAGATTTATCCTGACAAGAGTAAAAGGCTTTTAAAGATCATTTATATTTGCATTTACTTCTCATCTACTCTCCTTGTACAAGTGTAAGAGATATTTTCCTCTCAGATGACTCAATACTTGAGATATTTTTGTATCAAATCTCTATATATTCCCCCTCGCGTTTGTTTAGAGGGGTTGGACTCCGGATGTGAAGAAGCTCTCATTTTCTCTTCTGTTGCTCTTACACTGAAAAGATTCAGGCAGCTAATACAAAGAAACAATGGGATTTCTTCAGATATTGTCTCTCATGATGGTCTGCTGGTGTGTGGCTTAAAAATGCAGGATTCCCGTGTATTCCATGGCTCAATAAGTTTCCTTACTCCTTTTGTTATGATTATGTTTGCCATACTTTCTTGTATCTCTCATGTTTCCCACACATATTCGATTCTCTGAATAGCTAGTAAAAAGAATAACTCAGGTTTTAAGCTTTGATTACCCTGAGTTCAATCCTAGCTGTTTGTATATGTTTTCTTCAGTTATGGTATTTAAAGAGTAATTCTTCAATGCTATCTTTAATACTGTATCATCACTAGAGAATGTTATTCCAGGAATTCAAGAAATTTCTCCCAGATAACAGACCTCTTTCACACCAGTCAACTTAAGTAAAGAATTCTTCATTGCTCTTTGCTAAGCTGTTTCCATTTTCGCCTCTCAATCTTTATAGTTCGTGTCACAGACTACATATAGGCCCTGTATCCATCCCACACTTCATTCAAAACCCCATGGGAACAGTATTCCAAGACCCCATTGCCCAATGGATTAGTTACCCCTAAAGTCAGACATTAAAAGCTATTAGAAGCATCCATCCTCCCAACCAAACACAAAAACAACCAAGAATGCACTCCATAACTAGCCTGAAACCTTCACTGAAAGCAGTGACATAACTAATAGAGAGAGCCCTCTCTGACTACAGCTGGGCTAGAAGCTGTAGCCCAAAGACTGGTTAGTGGTTACCCCGACCGTATCCTCTCTGGAGTCAAAGAGGACAACCTGGGTGTTAACACCACTCATGATCAAAGCAGAACTAGAAGATCCCTCATCTTTAGTGTATGCCCGTTAGCACCTGGCCAACAACCCTCAAGTTCTCCCAGACTACATTGAAAGACAAGCTCAGGCCATTGTGCACTTTGAGGATGTGGAGAGACTGTTGGGTGATAATTGCATACATGCTTGCACTAGGACATAGAACACCTTGTCCCACAGTTTGAAAATAAGGGAGTACCACTCCCCAACCAGGATGCAGGAGGCTTTGGCCAGAGTACCTCTCTACAAACAATCAATGCAAAATCTAAAGGCCTGCTGGATTAGCCTAAAGTTCAGTGCTCCATTGCTTTTGGGACTACTGGAAGGGGTCAAAGAAGAAGAAGAACACAGGCATTGGGAGGAGGTAGAGAGAAAACCAGGGTTTCATGACCAAGAAGAGGACATCACCTCGGAAGCCTGGGATTTTAGGGAGGCAATCAAGGCAGTCAAAGATCATGAGTTAGATTAGTTGCTCAGAGCATGAGCAACACATTCAGCAGGGGGGTGATGAGAAGCCCCAAAAATGAGTAACTTATTGGGCTCATTTTGCCTATTATTATCAATTAATTCACCATTATTCATAGTTCTATTCATGCTTTTGAATATATTTATGTTAATTGAATGAATGAGAATAGTCACTTGACCACAAAGTCTAACACATGTTTATTGCAGATTTTTGGACATCTTTTGGACCAAGGTCAAGCATTTATGAGCCAGTTGACAGCCAAATACGAAGGAACAAGGATGAGGATTCATAGGAAGGGTGTCTCCAGCACTAAATGACCCCTTCCTCGAGTTCTCCACCATCATCTTGGAGTTCAACAGCCCACCGAAGATGATTTCAAGGGGCAACCGAGCAGATTTTGTGAAGTGGCTGATTAACTGCAGTCTTGAGCAGCCAAGCTCCTAAAGTTAAGGAGGGTTGTTATGAGTCCTCGTAGTGCATAAGTAGGAATTCTTCAAGCCTTAGTAGTTTAGCCATCGAATAGTTGTTTTTCACACTTGAGTGCAACTCTGCCTTTCAGCTCAACTTCGAGCTTTTGTTGTAAACAATTTTGTGACGTGATTATATTTTGAGTAATGGAGATAAATTTCACCTTATACCAGCTTTGTGCTTTCTTATGATGTTGTATCTCTTGGGTTTGGGCCTAACCCAAGTGCCAGTACCTCCTTTGTGTACTTTTATGTGTTTTTGCTACCTTAAGAGAATAATTTCTGCTATTTAGGTTAAAATCTCGTTTTGTTACTTAGGTCATTTTTGATGATTAAAAAAGATTTTCATACTTCAGGTTGATTTCAAAGTTTGATAATAGAAAATATCTGAAAAAAGGCTATTGAGCAATCCTTGATCTCACCTCTCCCTCCTTGGGACCATGAGTTGAGACCAAGGCATACTTGCTGCCACGAAAACACTATTTTTTCCTTTCAGTGCAATTGCTAATGTTAGGTTTTTAGTTGGAAAAGTTGCTACCAGTTGTACTTTCATATTTAGATATGTTCGTGTTGCATGATTTCCTGTGTATAACCTTTTGTTCATCATGTTTCTGGTTTTTTTGTCAGATTAGGTCAAAATAGCCAGATCTTTGGTTTTCCTAGTCTTTGTTCGATCAGTTTTGGAAAATAGTGTGCAAAACACCTGTAATACCTACCTACCTATCCTCCCTCCATCATAAAACTTGCTCCAACCCCTAATCCAAGATTCCTTCCCTTCACTTGTCACACTTTTCCAATTTGCCCTAATTCCTACATTCTTGTGCAACATTGCTCCTTCTGTCCTTGAATGAATCCAACCACCTTAATCACTTCTTAGCCTCATTTACCACATCCTAGGCCCCTTTTCATCCTCATCAATCCTCCATTTCCACTTTCCCACCATTTTTCCCCCATCAACCCTCCAAAATCCTCTTTCGGATCTTCCCGTACGACCCTTGCAGACTTCTTGTAGAAGTTCACGTGAGCAGTTTTCTGAGATCTGAAAACTATGAAACTCTTTGGAAGGGTGCTAGGGACCCCTTAGGCCCTCCTCTCACCTTCCCAAGATCCTGCAAGTACCCACTCCATTTCCTTTCACCAATCAACCTCTACACAGTCAAAAATAGTTAAAGCACATGCATAAAAACTCTCAAAAATACAAAAAGATGTTTTTTTTCATATTTTCCTTCAGAAGTAGCCTAGTCACATGCATTTTAACTTTCCAAGAGTCAATGGCATCCATTTCCACCGCTTTCATTTCTTTTCTTGTACTAGTAGGGTTAGTCGGTAAAACTAGGGTTTGCTAGGGTTTGCATTTCTTTTCAGCTTTCAGCTTCTTTCTACAAGTAGACTAGCCTCCTTTGAGTTAGCTTTCATCCATCACAGTTAAAATCTTATGTTAAGAGCTCATAGAAGTTGGCTTAAGCCCCTAGTGGATTTGTGCCAGTTGACCAAGTGACAGCTTGCGGCAAGAGCTAGTACTTGTGCATATACCATCGTTGCTTCCAAGTTTGTTACGAACAACCGGGTTGATAAATGTAAAGAAGGGAGTCCCAGGAGTTGCAGCATCATTGCTGCAATACTGGAGACCACCAAAAGTCACATAAAGGGGAATGCTTTATTTGTTTCTTATGATGATATATGTTGTCATGTCATCAAAGTATGTTAAGTGTGTGATCACAGTTCAAGTTCATCATGCGCCCATCTCTCTTCACGGACTTAGCCATTTTCAGAAAATCTTCCCCATCAGGAAACTTAGCTTCACCAGGCCTTAACTGAGTTGCACAATGCACAGTCTTAGCCCTCATTGATTTGAACTTGCTACCTGAAACAGCATAATGCACATTTACTATCCTCCAAGGTCATTGTTCTGTGGAATTCCAGGGTCCAGTTGCCTTCCTTAACCCCAAAATTGTGAAATTGTGCTTCTAAGTTAGCCTTGAACTGCACACTTCGCACCAGCAACCCTCAAGACTTTCCCTTTCCTACTGAAAATGTGTAATGTGCAGAGATCCCAGCCTTCCTTGGCCTCCAAAATTGAGCAAATGCTTCCTCTAGTGCCCTTCCCTAACTAGAAGTCACTACCTCTAGACACTATGAAAATTCTCCCTTCAGGCCTCCCTGCTGCCCCATTCCCTTTGCCTCTTGAAACTTCACAGCTTGTCCTCCTATGACCTTATCTCGCAACAACCAATGCTTGCTTCAACTACACAATTATTTACCTCAGTGGGCACTGTGCAATTTTACTCCTCTGTGACAACTATGTAAAAACGTTCCTCAGTCAAGCCTGAGTTATTCTCTGTTTAGTCTTAGTGATCAAGATTTCTCCCTGTCAACTAGAACTGCACAATGTGTAGTCACTAAGCCCTTCCCACCAATCTGTTACTTGTTTCGGCCTTGGTTCATGCGTAATAATAAATTATCTTAGACTGGGTTGTTTTTGGATTGATGTCATCCTGTCATGAGTGAATTGAAGGAATAGTTATGCTATCAAGTCATGGTGAGATGATGAAGAAGGAGAAGAAGGAGGCAAGCATGCCTAAAGACTCATTTGTAGATAAACTTAGCAGTGGACCTATGAAGATCAAGAAAAGTGACACAAATTTCCAACCACCTTCTAATACCGAAGATCATTCAAGACCCCGCATCACCAAGCCATATGAAGGAGAAGAGGAAGCATATCCAAGAAAACATTTAGCACTCTGTAACAATAGTGACTTGACATTGCCACACCATCAAGGCAATCCATGTTAGCAGTGTCATGTTAAGTCATGTCATCAGTTTTCATATGCCACATCACTAATGTGGACCACGTATATTGTAATCAAATGTATTTTAAAGTGGAAGTCCAAAGGACACACATGAATATGAAGAGTCATGTCAATTTAAAAGTCATAGGAACTTGAACAGTCATGAGTGTAGTGAAAGAGTAACAAGGGGGAAGCATCACCCCTTGGTTATATATACCCCTCATTGGATGAGCAAAGGAATTTTCACCTTTGCTCCTACCACAAGGCATTAGAGAGATCAAATAGTTCTTTGGGGAGCAAGGAGTGGCTCTAATATCCCACTACTAGGCATAGTGATGTACAATATAAATATGTGTCTTGGAACTTTTTTCTTAATAATAGAATCATTTTAATACCAACACATTCTTCATTTATGAACTATGAATGTTTGTAACACTATTATGTGGACGTGTGTATTTCATGTTTGCTTTCACATGTACTAAGATAGTTGAACTATTTCAGTTATTTTAGTGCTTATACTATTGAGAATGTGTTGTAATTATTCTTATCATTGTCCCATTCTTGAGGACTATTCCACATGATACTAAACACATCTTTCCTTTTTTAATGGTTACAACGATCGTCGCATCCGTTGTGGACTATTCCGCTAGATGTTAGTTGGATCTTCGCTTTTTTGTTGGTTGTAACGACTCTCACATTCGCTTTGGACTATTACGATGGATGTTAGATAGGTCCTTCTAGTTCATGTATGTCTCTTCTTGGATGGTATTATTACCTCTCACTTAGAGGCTCACTTTTCTCTCCCACTTTGTAGTATAAGAACCTCAACATAGTCGCACTACACATTCACAAGGCACACTCCACTCTTTTTGAAGATAAAATTGCATTAATCTCTTTTGCTGATAGTTAGAGCCAAGAAGGATATTTAAGGATTTGGAAACAGGGGCTTTACACCGAATGGGACTCCTACACTAAATGGTGTGAGGTTTGATTGGGACTTCATATCGGGGAGATCCCTTGAATTTTTGTGGGTCTAGTACCATCAACATTTCTAGAGCTAGAAGGAGGGAAGCCAATATTTTATGGTTGATAGACCCACTAATCCATTTCCTGGTGAAGGAAGTAATGTTAAATCCATCTCCCCTATTCATATTTCTGATGTTGGTGACTCTTCCCAGCCTAGCCTTGAATGTGAAATCCCATATGATTAGCTTTGGGTCATCTGCCTCATCACCTGTCAATTTGCAAAAGTTGGTGGATTGATTCTTGGAGCAATCAACCTTTCATATTCTCAAAATAAGAAAAATAACATCCCATAGGGATAGTAGTCTCATCATTGGAAGAAGTAGACCTCACTACTATGGAAGAATTAGCAGATGTTGTGGAAAGGGAAGAAGAGCCTCCACTCTTTCATGGATGTAGTAGAGGCAACCCCTTACTCTTTGGTTTAACCTTTCGTAGGATAGATAGAGAAGAAGAACAACAAGAGGAATAGGAACTGTTAGATTCCAAAAAGGAAGAGAAGGGAAATGAAGAGAAGGACATGGTAGAGAAAAATCTGGACTGGAAAACCTAGGGCCCCTTGGTACTTCCAGTTGTCCTGCACAAGATTCCGAGGCATGCAGAGAATCTATTGATGAATTATGATACTGAAAAGGTAGTGAAGGTTGAAGGTCACTTGGATAACTTTTACCTACATCTGGAAATACTTGAGGTACTTTACGATGATGTTTCATGCTAACATTTTCCATGTACCTTAGATGGTAGAGGAACTCTATGGTATCACAACCTGTGGTGCACGTAAATTCTCAGTGCAGACACAAACAATTCCTCTAGCCCGAGAGAGTGAGTCTAGCCACAAACAAACAATCTATGGAAAATATCCTTAAGCTAGAATCAATTAAGAGGGCCTACCTCTTAGAACGTTACTCCACTTGGTGATGATCCTGCTTCCTCACTCCAGCTATCTTCCATTTCCTTACTTTGAATACCTGAAACAAGCAAACAACAACAAAAAAAATGGGATAGCATAAAATATTGTATTCAACCTACTTAATAGGTCAAGGAACATTAAGCCATAAAGATATAAAATGACACTTCATGTAGGAAATCAATCAATAGTTACATTTATATAAATCAAAAAGAGATTACAACCGATTCCTTGACATTGTTGGTATCCTCCAATGTATCTAGGCTCCCACACTTCTACTAGCACTTCATGGATAGCCTCAACAATGAATTTTTTAAGGCCTCTTTCCCTCTAGTCTCAAACCAAACCAAAACCACACTCTTCTCTCTGAAACATACACTAGAAAGCTACAAGTTGTAGATGACTTGTTGATTACTCAAACTTACTCAAAAACTCCAACTAGCTTTTTCTTCGGAAGAAGAGAGGTTTATGTAGCTTGGATGGATGGGAGATGGTTCCTCTCATCATGGGAGAAGGTCGTAACTCTTGAGATTGTTCCATCCTAATAGGGGAAAAGATCCCAAACTGATTTCCTCGGCTCTATCAGACTGAATCATCTACCAGACTTTCGTTACGAAGCTTCTGGACATGAAAGCTTCAGCTCCTTATTTAAAAAGACATTCTAAAAGAGGATCAGTATGACTAGAAAAGGGCTCATTCGCTCTGTATGGAACGAGGGCTAGTTTTAATCTCTACAAATCGGTGCAAGGAGGAAACTAGGGAATAGCACCAGTCATGTAAACTAAGATAGAAGGAAGATTCTTCGCAAATGATGCAAAGGGGAATTATTCTTCTCATGGAGATGGACATACTGGGAGTTTCTTCATGATGGGAAAGCATATCAGGTACACTATAGAGGTCCTCCAAGATCATAGATGGGGAGTATAGAGACAGTGATAAAATGTTGTGTAACAGATGCCCCCTAAAGCGTGAAGGCTGAACTAGAGTGAGGGGTGAAATAATTTACAAGTGGAAGTGGGGAACCGAAGTCCATCATCAGAAAACATGCAAGCAAACATAGATACATATACATCACTGAAAACTCTGAGTAATGATACATGAATCGCAATATGGATGTAGCCATCCAAAGAATGATCATGTAAATGGATCCAAGGCATGGGTGCACCCATCCAATAGAAAGGATCATAACGAAGCCAAGGTATGGTCGTAGCCATCCAATAATTATAGGGATCACATATAATGACTCATGGTATGGTCAAAACCATCTATCTAAAATAGACATGTATATCAACATGATCATGTCAAATCCTCTCGCAACCTAGACTTGTGTAATCTTATCCTAGGCTCTTATTCTCCGAACGCCCTTATCAAAGTACAAATCCTAACATGCTATGAAGTCACTTGATTACCGGTCAATGATGTGAACCATTAACAAGTGTGAGAGAAACCACCAATAATGACAATGGCTCTCAAGGTACCGGTAGCACAGTTCACAGAATGTGAATAAAGGAACTGATGTCGAACACCCGTGAAATCACCCGATCAAAAGCCAATGATGTGAGCTTGTCATCAAGTGCAAAGAAATTTCCATTAGGGCATGCAAGATCTAAGGTACTAGAAAGGAGTCTCTTGGTCAACTTCCTGGATGATGAGCTGATGTTGACAGGAAGTGACCGTGTCAAAGGAGGGCCATGATGTATACCACATCATCGACACTAGACAAAGGGATGCAAATGATTTCAGATGATACAAAGAATCAGGAATACGTGTAACTGTAGAGGGTCTAACTCTCGAACATATCGAGGACATGATTCTGGAGTTTGGAAGCTTTTGGATCCATAGGATCGGTGGTCATGATGATGTGGCAGAGATAAAATGGAAGGAAAAAACGAACGTCCCAACCTAGGAAGGTTAATGATGAATAGGAGGATATCCCAACTTGACACAAAGTAGAAAGTGTCATGTTCAAGAGTGAGTTACCGACATGACTAATATAATTTCCAATTTTCCCCCACCATTTTTGGTAGGTACCCCAAGTATTGTCTATCGCAAGCTTAAAGGGTATACCATATTCTTGCACTGTAATTTCATCCTTTAGACGAATCCGACCTAGTAAGTTTAATGAGCCCTACGAAGGAGAAGCTCATGTTCATCATGGCGATGAATTCAATGTCATTTAATGTTTTAACTAGTCTAACAAAGGGGTAACTCAATATCTTTTTCATGTTTACAGCGTTTGAAAAAGACATGGAAAAGAAAACTCCACATAGTCCCATTTCGTGCATTTGTGTCTCTCGAGCCCGAAAAGGTAGAAAATGATACTTGAGATAATTGCTTAACCATTTCAATCAAGGAGTACCATTTTCATAAATAGTCCATCCCAACTCGAAAAAGGGGTAAACATATTCTCAGTGAACAATGTTTCACAGCCTTTAACGAGTTCAAAACGAAAAGAGCTCGGCAATATTTTCGCGTTTAAAGAGTCGGAAAAGAGATCGGAAGTAGAACCCCCATTTTTATTCTCTTTTATGAGTCAAAAAGCGAAAAATACTTGGCAATCTTTTCATTTGAGTTTTATGAGTTGAGAAAAGAGCCAAAAGATGACTCTAGTACCATCACTGACAATCCGTCACGTATCGCTGAACAAAAGGGTAAATGCATTATCTAGTTATGAGGCAAAATAGGTCAAAAATACTCAAAAACCCTAATATTTCATGAAAAAAAGGATAAAAGGAGGTGAAAGTAATCATTTTTTACCATTTACCATTTTACCTTTTTGTGAAGAGCTTTTTACCCACTTGTGCCCTAATTTTTCTGGAGTAGACTATAAGAGATTTGGTAGGTCATTCGTCGAGTTGTCAGTTGCAGGTAAGAGATATGACCTTAAGCTCCATTATCATAATTATTTCACATGTTTTTATCCATTTTTTGGCTTTCATGAGGAGCTTCTCTAAAAAAAAATCACCCTCATTCAACGCGATTTTTGGGCATGAAATTGCGTCGATCGGGGGTTCGCTAAAACTACCAACCGCACTGGTCGGCGCTACTATTTTTAAAACAAGCGTGCTAGTGCCATGAACAAAAATTTTCTTTGTTTTTTCCCAATTTGTCTATTTGAATCCAAATTTGTCTGGCCAAAGATGATTAGTAAACTTGATTATATGGTTTTTGCAAGGAAACATCGTGAGAAAAATTGTGGATTAGAAGGAACGCCAACATGAGGATATTGACACCCAAGCAATGGTTGTCCCAAATTGCTTGGATTCTTTGATGAACTACGGGCTCCTCAAATTATTCCTTACACCAGGTTTATGGGCTCAACCACCATTGCTATGGTATATGATCAGTCTTTGGGATGTGAATCGGGAAATTTTCATCATTGGTGACCAAGAGCTGGAGTTGGAAATTTCATACATTTATTTCATCATAGGACTATCCTAGAGAGGAGAGCCAGTCAATATATATGGGTCAAAGCCGATTGGGGCATGTGTTACCATGCTACTTGACAAACATTTCGCAAAAGAACTCAAATCAAAAAGTGGCAAGATCGAGATTATGATTGTTCAAGATCTTGTGTTGAGAGTGTTATTGTCGACCATTAACAGAGTGGCTGGGGCCCAAGCATAGCATGAGACCAACAAGTTGAAGTTTTAGTATGCTATCCACTGTATGACGCCCACTATTTTCAATTGGGCAGAACATATGAAATTCAATCATGAAGCGCTAGCCATTAAAAGCTAAGCCGGGAAACCTGAAACAGTTTTGCTACAAGTCTGTGCTAGTGACCTTCTTCCTAGAGAAGGTTCTACTATTCCACTACTAGCTCTCTGAGGTTGAACCCCCAATGCCATGAGACCCATGGATGGTCCGTTGGAGTGAGTTGATGCCCAGGATTACAGGGGCCAACAAATGTCCTATAGGTTTTCCTTTTTCTTGTGGCTATGATGATAACTGATCATAGTGGAGGATTGGCGTTACAATGGTACCAAATTCTGCAGAGGTCCAGATATGCCTCTCCCCGAGGGGACGATTATGATGATGGAGGTAAAAAACAAACAATTTTAATTTTTGAAGTTTTTCATTGTTTTTGAGATGTATGTGTTAATGGCATTGTGATTTTATGAATGTAGATGTTGGACTAGAACGCCCTGCCAAGATGTCCCATATTACCAAGCGTGTTTCTCAGTAGTTCGAGGTCGCTCCTTATTAAGAGGGAAGTAACAATGAGGAGGAGATCGCATAGAATCTCGAGGGACTGACCCATGGGATCCCAGAGTATGGCCAAATGGGTGATGTCCCATGCTAGTACCAGAGGCATACGGTGGGGGTATCAAATTAGATTTGCTAATTACTGACCTACGTAGTCCAAGTAGTTACATGCTACCATGAGCATCATGTTGTTTAGTGAATAGGTCTAGCATTCCACATTTTTTAGGCCTTTGAGCCACAGAGGTATAAGTCTTGCAAGACATCAATGTATTTCGAACACACATATTATTTTTTGAGGTTTTGATGCATGACAAAAATTACTAGTGCACACACATACACACATATGTTGTAATTCCTTACTTACTATGGTACAAATGATTTTGTTTTTTGAGCTTTACATGTTTCACAAATGTCTATCCAACACATAATTGGCCAATGCATCTGTCAATGTATTCATGTGTCTAAGAATATGATGATATGTAATATAATCAAAACTTCTCTTTAGTAGATGAATATGTAGATAACTATGCTATACTTAGCGACGTTATTAGTTGTTCGACCTAGACATATACCTTGAAGATCAATCAACCCACCATGGGGGTCATAAATGGCCCATGCTGCAGATGATAGATTCTGAGTAATATGGCAAGCACCATCAGTAAAACTGATGTGAGGAGACACTGACATATTCAAAGCAGGCAGAAGCATAATAAGTAAGAGAGTTTCTTGCAAAATCACACACCAAATGATATTGTACAAAAATGAATAACACACTATTGTATAGAAGTAACCATGCAAGATGACCTAAGCATAGTTTTTTTTGAGAGAGTCCATGCTCGGACTTGGGTAATCAATCAACACAATGGAAATGGGAGTTTTACCATTGTCATGATGAGTAAGAACTGACTTGGCAAAACAATAGAGTAGAATTCATATAAGGTTGTGCCCCCATGCCCCCTAGGCGAGGGAGGGTTATGAGTCATAATATGGAAACCATGTTGCAAGAATGAACAATCAGGAAAAACTCAGGGAGGGAGAAAAAACATGAATCTATGAAGAGATAAAGGTGCCCTCAATTGAAAGATCTTGAAAATGTTAGGAGAAACTAACAGGTCAATAGACAGCAGAGAAGAGAACTTCTCAAGACACGTAGACATGACTGTCGGTCTAGGAAAGAATGAGGAATGATGATGAGTGTCATTCCAAGGTACTTCTTCCAGAGACACTGCTTCCATGAGAAAGGTCTAAGCTAAGGGATTGGGAGATTTCAAAGAATCAAGCCACGGGGATTGAGAATACACATCGAGAGATGTTCTCGAAACAGGATGATCAGAGGATATTGATTTTGAAGCTGAAACAATTTGCACATAATAAATTTTGGTGGGACTTAATGGCATAACCTTGCCCCATGTATCAACAAGATC
The DNA here is from genome assembly GCA_000404065.3 of Pinus taeda. Classification (NCBI taxonomy): domain Eukaryota; kingdom Viridiplantae; phylum Streptophyta; class Pinopsida; order Pinales; family Pinaceae; genus Pinus; species Pinus taeda. The sequence continues at coordinate 262,049 of APFE030494179.1, read as the reverse complement.
CAATGAAGGAATGACCCGAGGATCAAACTTGACTGAAATCATGTTGACAAAGGAAACATGAGGAGGTGGGAGCAGAAAGATGCCCATCAAGGTAGGATCTTTAAAGATTCTTTCCCACACACTCTCATAAGGAGCACAAGTATTCTTCACATATAAAACATTGCCATTCGAGGAGGAAGAGGCAAAAAAGGATAGTTGGTCGACTACGACTATCTTCCCTTGATAGTGAAAACAAATCACAGGAAAAAGGGAGGAGGCTACATCACGAATGGCATGGGTCCAGCTCCATCTGAGTAGAAGATTGCAGTTAATATTATTTTCAACAATATCTACTTTGATGCATACTGTCTTTCCCTCCAAAGTAAAGGCAAGGTTGGGAAGGACACTGAATGGTTGTGAATCGCACCTATCAAAAGCTTCTAGTGTGTTAGGGGACTAGTTTAGAGTAGGAGGACCAATTGCCTTCCAGCAAGTGACATGACACAGGTAGAAGCACCTTCATTGATGATGGTCCTATGAATGGTTTTCTCATTTATGATCCCCTGAATGAGAAATTCAATTTGATGAGGTAAATGCAGAATGTGGATTTCCAGGTAAAAACAAATGATATTAGAGTCAGGTGGATCAATACCCCCAATAGCTGATAGTAACGATTTCCATTGAGAAGGATAGCTTTGAAGGACAAAGAGAGAAACATAGTAGATGGCACTTGAGAAAAATCTTAAATAATGTTATAATGTTGAGCAGCTCGAGCATTAGGATTGTACGAGGATTTTCGAGGCACGCCTCGAGAAGGTGGTCGAATGGTGGAATTAGGACTAGGTCATTCTATATGGAGAGGACCAGAACTGGAAGGGGTAGAAGAAGAAGTGGTACCTTCTTTCTCTTTCCCTATTGATGGGGTACGACTTTGTTAATATTTTGACCTCATAGCCATGTTGATTAGGGTACTCATCATGAACACTTGTGAACCTAAGGAAGTAGATGACTGAGGCTTGTCTACCATTTGAGTCTGCTAGGACTGAAAGGGCTCTTTCAGGATAGCAGAGGTCCCTTGGAGCAAACAACTAACTTCAAATCATCTGGCACAATCCTTAGTATAGTGATCCTCCTCACAGATGAGGCATGGATACTTGGGTTTCCGTTGGGAAGCATCACCAGTAGACAACTTAGGAGGACCCTGTTTTGGGGCATCGACTTTACCCTTGCCTTTTCCTTTCTTCTTACCTTTAGAAGATTTATCTATTGTGGTAGACTGGATAGCGTGAACCTTCGAGATTACCAGGGCTAGATGAATTGCGAGGGGATTCACTGGGAGTAGTGTTGGAGACTGACTTCTATTTGGAAGAAGATTTTGTAGGGGTTTGAGTCAATGACCCAATTACTCCATCAATAGGAGGGGTAGCTAAAGACTTAGATGTTGTCAGATTAGATGATGATCTAGGCACATCGGGTAACACATCATATAACATTCTGGACTGTGAATAGACAAGGTCTAGAAACTGGGCCCACGTAATGGCTTGTTCCTCAGTGATGCATCCACCCATAGCAATGTCCTCAACAATCTTGTTGGTGAATGATTTGGTGAAACACAGCCAACAATTGATCAACAATTTGAAACTTAATTAGATGGTGCCTACATCTCCATTCATGGATGTGATTCAAGATGTGAGTTTTAGTGTCCTTATTAAGTGACATTAACAGACGGGTGTAAGTTTCATAGTGAACCGACAACTGGAAGTGTGTCAGAAATTCCATGGCGAGAGTGATAAAGTCATGATAGGTATTTCAAGGGAGATCGATCTACCATTTAGCTGCATCCCCCATAAGAGTTCATTGGAAAAGATGAAGATGAATGGAATCATCAACATAGGAATTTGAGGAGCACTAGAGGTGATATGTCATCAAGTGGGCTTGAGGATCCTCTTTCAATTTTCCTTCAAACTTTGGACAATTGCTTGGAATCTCGAATGGAACTGGAGGCCAGCATGATGAATGAAGAATGGAGTCATTCATGAGTCTAGACACATCTAGCAACTCCAGTGTAGCCAAGGATGGCAATTAGGTATTGAAAGGAATTTGAGGTCGACAAGGGGGGCCAACTAGTAGGACCCATCCCTGCTGGTAAGTATTTTGTTACCAAAGTGGAGGATTTTGTCCATATGCCATTTGATTTTTCCCCCACCATGGGTTACCTTGCTCGTAGGGAGGATTCTGACCTTGAAAGTCTTGAAACTGTTTGGGCAGAGGCTGTTGATAAGCAACATATGAGTTAAAAGGTTGTTAAGTCTATTTCCCTTAGACATATGGATTTTTCACCTGATGTCCTTGAGCATAAGGGTTTTGGACTCACTACCCCTGGACGAAAGGGTTTTGAGCCTACTACCCTTTGACATAAGGATTATGCACTTATTGTCTTTGGACATAAGGATTTTGGACTTGTTATCCTTGGACAAAAGGAGGTTGAACCTATTGCCCTTGGACATAAGGATTCTTCCCCTACTACTGCGGGACTTGACCCTGGCCTTGCCCTTGCAAGGGTTGACCTTGATGATATGAGTAGGGTTGTTGCTGCCAGAGTTGACCTTGTTGTTGCAAGGGCTGACCTTGTGGCTGTAAAGGTTGTCCCTACGACTGTGGTGGTTGACATTGTGAAGGAATAGACTGGGAGGATTGCGGAGCATACTGCATTTGCAGCTGCATGGTTTGCTCAACTGTTTTGAGGTTTTCCTGTGCAGTTGTTATAGTTGTCATTGTTGTGGCATCATCTGACCTTCTTACTGCATGTATGCCCTTGCTGCAATGAAGGTTGCCCTTGCTACTATAGGAGTTGTCCTTGCTATTGTAAAGGTACTTGAACAGTTCCTAGAATGACAACTTGAAATTTCATGAACTGTATCTGGCCATACCCACGAGGTGTGGCAAATGGACCAGGCTAGACATACGGTCTAGGCTGAGGGATGTATGGTGGATTAGTGATCGCTTGTGAACCATATGGAACATAAGGAGGTTAGTACTGACCTTGAGCCTTATTGGGCTATTGGTAGTAGATGTGACTTGACCTAGATGGACCAACAATGGGCTATTGGTACTAAACATTACTTGATCTAGCAGGACCAGTAGGATTTGAAATGGCACCTGAAGAGGGTTGGTCCAACCCAACCATGTGAGGTTGTGAGCCACTCACATTGGTTGTGTTAGACATCATAGAAATAATCAGACTCTACCCCCCAAGGTGGTGGGATAGCCTACCCAGTTACTAGAGGGATCGAAGGACTACCTCGAGATCATCGGTAGAACCAAAACGGTTACTTGAACTAATGAAACAAGAGGATTTGGAATGGTGGGCTACGGGACTGAAGTAAGTGTAGAAATCAACGTCTGTTGGGAGGTTGGCTTCTGAATGAAGGGACCTATGGTAGGCATAACACCAGATGCCCAAATAGGTTTGTGATACAATGATGCAACAATAGGCATGTTTGAAACCAACTGAGCTAAAATCACGTAAATATGCGATAACTCAAGATGAAAACTTGTTGGAATGCTTCCCATGTAAGGGAAACGTTTAGGATGGAAAGGATATTCCTGCTCCTTGGACATGCATGGAGTGGAAACCTCTGAGTGACCTGGAGAGGAGACTAGGATTTTGCCTTCTAATTCCATGGGCGAAAACAAATAATGACAGAGTACCAAAGATGTTCAAGGGGATAATTCTAAATGAATACCCAACTGGTCATATAGATTGTACAAACACTAAAGTGATATCACAACAGGATCAAACAAAGCACTTGGAGGATAAACAACCATTCCAAGCTGACCTTAAGAAGTCCGCGGACTCTCGGGACTCTTTATAGGATTATTCAGAGATTCTGGGCCAATGTTAGAAAGTGACCCAGTATTTGAAGGGGGGGGATAAGATGAGAAAGGTTGAATACTCAGAAAAATTCCAAGCTCAACACCTTGGTCCTCAACCGACTGTGGCAATTCAGGAAAAGGCTCCTCAGACAATCTTTCAAACAAAGGAGATGAAGAGGAACTAGGCGAACCAGCTGGTTCAGCCATGATGATTTTGTCTCAAATAACAGGAAATTAGATTGATTTCAAGGGCTTTAAAACATACTTAAAGTTATACTCACAATGTGGTCTAAAATACCAAGAGGGATGTTATAAGATCGTGGGAAACAATTTTTTAAGACATAAAAACAAACTGGCACTCTTTCATGTTTTAAGAGTTGAGAAAGAAGAAAATGTGACTCTATCACTTTCAGTTTGAAACAAGCTCGAAAGGACAAGCACTTAGGTGATCTTCTAGATTTATGGAGTCAAAAATATCAAAATGGCTACTCAGGATGATCTAGGTAAAAAGGATTACAAGGTAACTGTGAATTGCAGAATACCTCTTGGCGAACCGAGAAGTACGGGCATGCAATCTACCCAAATGTTATGTTTAGTGTATCATGTTTACAAGGCGGTAGACTCAACTTCCTATGGATAAAGGATTTCAACCTAGTGGGGTCTTCCTTTATATACTCGATGGTACGGAGAGCACAAGTCCATACTAGCACTGTCTAGTGCTGAAGCGAATGACAGCTGCTAGGTTTTAGGACATCAAGACGTGTCTCTAGCCTAGACCTTCTAAGATGTGATCATCAGATTTCAAATGCACCTTAGCTTAATTGAGTACAATTTAGAGTTTATCTTGAAATTATGTCTCAGTTTTTAGGCCTTATCGATGTGAATCGAAAAACACCTATATGCAGCTAAATGAGACAAGACCCTTTCAACTAGTTGAGTTGTCTACACTAATGAGAGTAGAAAACAGGCTCAAATGCAACAAAACAAGAAATTGAAAGAAAAATGACTTTTTCACTATTTCGCTTTTTGAAAACAAAATGATGAAAAAGCTCTTCCCAATTCCTAACTTTCCTATCAAATGCACTTCAAGTAGCCCTTCAACTACTAAAGAGAATTCATTTCTTTTCCAATGAAAGTGATTATTCAACTCTAGCCTTCAATGATGCTAACTAACGTAACATATTGATTCAGCAAACTAGAATTATGTATTTTTCAAAGAAATGATGGAATGAATCTTTCAGAAACACTTCAATAAAATATTTCCAATACATTCAATCACAAGAAAATGCAAAGAATGAAAGAGAATTCCTTTCAAATTAATGAAGAAAGGATTGAACCAAAAAAAAGATGGGGAGTGTGATTTATGCCCAAAAAGAGATGCTCACACACCAAACGAAACTTTTGAAACTTGTTAAATGGAAATCAAAGCAACAAAAGGGCTAATCAAACAAAATGCAAGGAGAAAATTTGACTATCAACTTGACCTTCTCAGCATGCAAACAAGTGAATGGGTGACGATATAGATGCCCTAGGGTTATACACCATCTAAGAACTCAAGAAACCAAGTGAAGAAGATGCAAATCAATCAAGCATACAAACCAAGCTAAAAGATCTTTCCAGTTAGGGAGAATGCAGTGAAAACAAACTGAAAGATAGAAATCAAAAGGACAAGACACACTTGCTATGATCTAGGGTAAACCCTGATCTTCACCTGTAGGAATCAGTGTGACTGCCTAACTGACAACATGTGGCAAAAGGGGTTCAGCATGACTGTTTTTTAGAAACTCGCGCTGATCAGGGTGACTGTTAGAAAAATAAACATGCTGACTGAGGATTCAAGGAATAAAATAAAAAATTTCAAAGGCAAAGACGAGACTTGCCATTGTAAATTTCAGGCTCAGAGCAGTGAACCAGGAAAAGTAGAGAACACTAAATGGAAATGGTGATACCAAAAATTTCACACAAAACCATAAAATGACAATCAATCAAACAGAAGGATTGGCTCCCGAGTGGAGTCACCAATTTGTTGTGTAGGTAAATTCTTAGTGTGGACACAAACAATTCCTCTAGCCCGAGAGAGTGGGTCTAGCCACATACAAACAATCTATGGAAAATATCCTTAATCTAGAATCAATTAAGAGGGACTACCTCTTAGAATGCTATCTTGCTTGGTGATGATCTTGCTTCCTCACTCCAGCTGTCTTTTGTTTCCTTCCTTCAAATACATGAAACAAGCAAACAACAACAACAGAAAACATGCTAGCATACAATATTATATTTAGCCTACTTAATAGGTCAAGGAACATTAAGCCATAATGATATAAAATGACACTTCATGAACAAAATCAATCAATAGTTTCATTTATATAAATCACAAAGAGATTACAACCAGTGCCTTGACGTTGTTTGTCTCCTCCAACGTATCTAGGTTCCCACACTTCTTATAGCACTTCATGGATAGTCTCAATAATGAAAATTTTCAGGCCTCTTTCCCTCTAGTCTCAAACCAACCCAAAACCATGTTAGAATATTATATATTACGGAGCAATGGAACACATAAAATATTGCAGAAATATAAACACAAAAAAAACGTACAAACAAGAGAGACACAGATATACGTGGTTCACCCAGTTTGGGCTACGTCCACCCCGAACAGCCAGTCCTTCCTTTCTATTATCCAGCAAAATGAAGAGACACAACCTACAACAAATCTGCTGTATTATCATCTGTCTTCTCTGACAGTCTCACCTCTCTGTTTCTCGCTCACACCGAATACACATCTATCTCACAGCCTCAAATACAATGCCCTCATACAAAGAGAGGGGTTGCCTTCTAGGGCAAAAAACCCTAAACTAAACATAAGTTCTACCGTCAGATCATCCGCCTAATTAACGGCCCAGATTTACTAGAAATTACTATACTTTTACAAGGCAAATTTACATATGTTTTTAGCTTCGGGGGCGCTGCCCCCGAGCCTCTGCCGGGGGACCGCTGGCCCCCGAACCCCCCATGCGGCGGGGATCGGCCCCCCTCGATCGCCGCAAGGGGGACAAGTCCCCCCGCACCCCCTCACGTGGAGGGGTGTACAAAACTTCCTGGGGTATACATACGGCTCAAACAAAGACCTCTGAACAATCATGCTCCACACACAACAATCTCCCACTTGGAGAATGATTGTAGCAACTCCATCATTGCTTCATTTACTGGACAATAACTCCTCTCTTGGACCTGGATGTTTCTCATCTTCATCATCATCCTTGAAGACCAATTGAAACTGAGCATGTTCTCAGTTTCTCCCTGGTTACAACTTTTGTTAGCATATCTGCAGGATTCTAGCTAGTGTGTATCTTTTCCAGCTTCAATTGTCCATCTTCCAACACTGATCGTATGAAATGGTACTTGAGCTGTTTGTGTTTAGTCCTGGAATGAAATGCTGAGTTCTTTGCAAGATGAATGGCACTTTGGCTATCATTGTATAATGTGTCCTTATCATGCTCCTTACCCAATTCACCCATAAACCTTTGTAACCAAATCATTTCTTTACTAGCCTCTGCAGCAGCAACATACTCTGCTTCTGTTGTTGAAAGTGCAACAACACTTTGGATTTTTGAAACCCAACTAACAGCTGTTCCACCAACAGTGAATACATATCCTGTAGTGCTCCTCCTATTATCT
>APFE030494179.1:158611-250009 GCA_000404065.3 Pinus taeda | reverse complement strand
CTTCTTTTCTTTCCCAACACTGAGAAATCTGACTCTCTTCTATTTTCCATAAATGCAATTCTCACAGAAGTCCAAATCAACATTCTTCAAACCTGACAACAAATTCCTTGAGTGAAGAATCTTCATCCCTTTTTCACTCATGTGTCCAAGCCTATGATGCCATAATGCTGCATCTGCTCCTTTGGAAGTTAAAGCATTAACATAGTTAGAAATGCCATTGCATAAACACAATGTACCAACCTTTTTGCCTTTTGCTATTACCAGGGCTCCTTTGGTGACTTTCCAAGCTTTATCTATGAAAGTTGTCACACAACCTTCACCGCCTAACTGCCCTGTTGAAATCAGATTTTTCTTTAGATCTAGAACATGCCTTACCTCCTTTAGTAGCCATTGGTTTCCATTCTGTTGTTTTACAAGAACTTTACCCATTCCAACAATTTTACAGGGTTTATCATCACCCAAACGAACTTGTCCAAAACCTCCTTGAACATAGTCATGAAAGTATTTCTTATCAGGTGTGGCATGGAATGAGGCCCCTGAATCTACCACCCAGGAATCAGTAATATTTTCGAAAGAAAGAATCAAAGCATCTTGTAACACCTCACCTGTCCCATTTGCTTCATGATTGTTTTCTTGCTTTGAATCTCCTTCTTTTCCCTTTCGAGATCTACAGTCTTTCTTTAGTTGTCCTTTCTTTCCGCATTTCCAGCACACTATCCCCGATCTGGACTTGGATCTGCCTTTCCTTGATTTACTGCGATATCCTGAGCTCTTTCCTCTTTCCATTTTTCTTCCTCTAGACTCTGCACTCAAAGCATTTCCCGATGTCTCACCGGAGCTTTTCCGTCGCATTTCCTCGCTAAGGATAGCACCGACAACATCATCAAACTTTAAAGTACTAGATCCAGAAACGGAGTTACTAATGGCCATTACCAAACCATTCCAACTTTCTGGTAATGAGCACAAGAATAACAGAGCTCTAACTTCATCTTCAAAGTTTACCCCTACAGAACATAACTGACATGTAACAATATTAAAATAATTTAAATGATCTGCAACAGATCCACCTTCCGACATCTTCACATTAAATAACCGTTTCATAAGAAATACCTTGTTTGAGGCTGAGGGTTTTTCATATAGTTTCTCCAACGCCTTAATCAAACCCTCTGTCATTGTTTCCTTCGAAATGTTGAAGGCGACCGACGCTGCAAGGCATAACCGTATTGTTTCGAGTGCCTTTCTATCGAGAAGGTTCCATTCTTCATCGTCCATATCCTTCAGCTTCTTTGATTTTCCGCCCAATGGTAGGTATAGATCTTTCTGATATAGATAATCTTCCATCTACATATTCCACAGCGAGAAGTTTTGGCCGTTAAATTTCTCAACCCTAAACTTACCATTTTCTGCCATTGCTCCCACTCGAACTAGGAACCCTTCTTTCGTGCAAGTTTATCAGCCAAATAGACCTTCGGCTCTGATATTAGTTGTTAGAATATTATATATTACGGAGCAATGGAACACATAAAATATTGCAGAAATATAAACATAGAAAAAACGCACAAACAAGAGAGACACAGATATACGTGGTTCACCCAGTTTGGGCTACGTCCACCCTGAACAGCCAGTCCTTCCTTTTTATTATCCAGCAAAATGAAGAGACACAACCTACAACAAATCCGCTATAATATCATCTGTCTTCTCTCACAGTCTCACCTCTATGTTTCTCACTCACATAGAATACACACCTATCTCACAGCCTCAAATACAATGCCCTCATACAAAGAGGGGGGTTGCCTTCTAGGGCAAAAAACCTTAAACTAAACATAATTTCTACCGTCAGATCATCTGCCTAATTAACAGCCTAGATTGACTAGAAATTACTATACTTTTACAAGGGAAATTTACATTTGTTTTTAGCTTCGGGGGCACTGCCCTTGAGTCCCCGCTGGGGGACCGCTAGCCCCCGAACCCCCTAGCCGAGGGGGATCGGCCCCCCCCCCGACCGCAGCGGGGGGAACAAGTCTCCCCCACAGCCCCCCGTGTGGAGGGGTGTACAAAACTTCCTGGGGTATACATCTGGCTGAAACAAAGACCTCTGAACAATCATGCTCCACACACAACAATAAAGACTTGTAAGGACTCTGGACACCACATATATCCACAATGGTATGATATTGTCCACTTTGGGCCTAAGCCCTCATGGATTTGCTTTTGGACTTACTCCAAAATGCCTCATACCAATGGAGATATTTGTCCATCCTTATATACCCATGATCCTCCCCACTTCTAGTCAATGTGGGACATTGTTCGTATACCCAACAATCCTCCCCTTGAACAAAGGACCATCGAGCCTCCCCTCAAACGATTATCCGTTCGTCCACTCTCTACCAACCAGGATTCTCCACTCCAATGTGTTGGAAGCACACGCCTTACATGGAACACCATCTGCCTCGAGAGCTTGCTCTATCCCAGGTCAAATCCTCTTCACCGTGTTGGGACCAGGACACGTCCATGAAGAATCCATAGCACACCGCCTGTCTAACCGAGCTTATCCATAGATCCCATCATGATATTACTGGGGCTCACCACCTTCGTTCGGCATTCTAAGGATTCATCCACTTGGCTAACTTCAGGGCATGGCTCCGATACCACTTTTAAGAACTTTGGACACCACATATCTCCACAATGGTATGATATTGTCCACTTTGGTCCTAAGCCCTCATGGATTTGCTTTTGGACTTACTCCAAAAGGCCTCATACCAATGGATATATTTGTCCATCCTTATATACCCATGATCCTCCCCACTTCTAGTCAATGTGGGACTTTGGTCGTATACCCAAAAAACCACACTATTCTCCCTCAAACATACACTAGAAAGCTACAAGCTATAAATGACTTGTTGATTACTCAAACTTACTTAATAACTCCAACTAGCTTTTGCTTGGGAAAAAGAGAGGTTTATATAGCTTGTATGGATGGGAGATGGTTCCTGTCATCATGGGATAAGGTCTTATATCTTGTGGTTTTTCTATTCTAATAGGGAAAAAGAGATCAAACTGAATTCCTCGGCTCTATCCAGCCCAATCATCTACCATACTTCCGTTACGAAGCTTTGGCTCCTTGTTTAAAAAACCTTCCAAAAGAGGATCAACATGACTGGAAAAGGGCTTAGTCTCTCTGTATGGCACAAGGGCTAGTTCTAATCTCTACAAATCAGTGTGAGGAAACTGGTCACTAGCGTCGGTCTTGTAAACTGGGATAAAAGGAAGATTCTTGGGACATGATGCAAAGGGGAATTATTCCATTCATGAAGAGGGACATATTGGGTGTTTCTTCATGATGGGTAAGCATATTGGGTACACTATAGAGGTCCTCTAGGATCATAGATGGGGAGTATAGATATAGCAACAAAATTTTGTGTAAAACATCCTTCCTCCAAACTCCATCCAGAATTGGACGGGATTAAAAAAGATCTTTCTTAGAAAATTTGCTTAGGGAAGACCCCTCCCAATTTATTAAAGGAGATGGGTAACCTTAGGATGGAGAAAAAGGAAAAATTTAAAGATTTCAATTATAGGTTAAATCGTATCTTGAACAAATTTTAAGGCAACACAAAACCTCATGATTCCATCACCATAGATCACTGCACTTCTCCCTTACCAACAAATATTATTCAGTTTGTAAATAAATCTCTGAGACAAAAATTGACAAAAAACTACGAAGAGGCTGTTGTTATTGAGAAGGAATTGCATGCTATTGGAGTCATCTTAGATGGTGAATGAACAAAAGACTCCAAGGACATGGATAAGAGGTCTGAGGCCTCTGGGAGAAAGCCTAAAGAGAAAGAACCAAATGATCTTGAAAGCCTGACTCATCTTGTTAAGTCCTTGACTACTAAGATGATTGAACTCAAACAAAGGACAAGTGATACTACCATGAGAAGCAAGCCCCACAAGTTCATGTTTAGAAGGAATTCATCTTCTGGCAGCAGTAGCAATCATCCAAAAAAGTCTACGCATAGTTCCAATGTTGTCATCCATATTGAAAAATTTGGCACAAATTTGCATTGCACGTTTCATAATGAGCATAATTTAGAGAATACGTGCCCATAGTGGAACTAACTCATGACTAGAATGGTTGTGTAGTTTATTGACTCAATCATGGTTGAGGAGTAGGCTTGAACATGTATCATTACGTTCTCAAATCTCAAAAGAGTACTGCCGATAAGTAGCCTTCGTGTGATGGTTCGGACCAAAGGCAAAGCAACGGATACAACTTAAGAATCCAAGGACTGACCACTGTGATTTAGATGTCAAAACAAAAGTTCAAAGAAAATTTGTTAAGGAAACTCAATCCTCCAGCTAATTTAGGGCATAACACTCAGAGAAAGTCTGGGAAATAAGTCTCAATGAAAAATGTTTCTCACAATAGTAAGAACAAAACCATTATCTTGAAAACCATGAACCAAGTTCCATCCTTGGACACCTTGGTAAATATTCTCATTGTGGATTATAACATTGTAGATGATGTGAAGAAGGTCTGTGCAAACATTTCCATGTTCAAACTGACAAAGATCATGAGCCAAAAAAACATCTTTCTATGGGAACTTGGACAAATCTCTTTAGGTAATGCCACCTCTTTGGAGAAGGGATTTAGTAAGTCTCCTGACACTCTTGTATCTATACTTAATTCACTCACTATGGAGGAAAACACACTATGCCTGTCATTCTTTTTAACATTCGAAATATTCAATTTCAATGTACACGATTGCTTGGTTGATTCGGGTGCATTAGTGAATGTCATGCCACAATCTATTGCCAAAAAGATCAATGCTAAATGGGAAAGGACATGCACAAACTACTTAGTTGGACATAAATCATGTCCAAGAAATTGGAAAACTTAGAGACGTTATCATTCATTTATCATATGACAAATGAGTTCACCAATGTATCAACATATTGATTGCGGATATTTCAGAAGCATACTGAGTGTTACTGGGCAGAGATTGGTTAAGGAAGCTTCAAGGATATGTTGCCACAGCCTGGTCATAGTTATGGATTCCATACAGAAGTAGGAAAAACCAGATCCAAGTAGAATAAGAGAGATAGATGAAGCATATGGAGACTCCCTTGAACAGACATAACAAGCCAATGGTGTTCACAAAACTATTATTTATCAATTAATTTCTTGAGACACAGTTGGGGTATTATCTTTTAGATCCATCCCTAGTCACACTAGGCACATAGTTAGATCCCCTTCCATGTCCATCTGGCAATAATGAACTCTCTATAGTTAGTAGTAGTAGTAGTATTACTAGTGTAGTAATCAATCCCTATAAATATGATATGTGGACAATTCATTTTGATAGATCTAAGAAGCAGTAGGGATCTGGATCTAGTTGCATTTTAATAGACTCGTTTCATAGAAAACATTTGATCTCTATCTGCTTGGAATTTGAGTGCACAAATAACACTATAGAATACGAAGCACTTGTCCTGGGCTTACAGAATGTCATCGACCTCAACGTCTCCATTCTAAAAGTGGTAGGTGACTCAAAAATCGTGGTGCATTAGGTACATAACACAATACATTATGTGTCATGTCATTTTAAATGTTATCAACAAAAGGTATGGTGACTCATGTCACAGTTCTAAGATTTTACTATTATTTCAGTTCCAAGAATGCATAATGTAGCTACAAATGCCTTTGCAAACATTGTTGCTAGGATTTAACCTTTAAGGGATGGTTTTTCTATTGAAATTTTGTATAAACCTTATGTCCCAAATAATATCACTAACTTATGCATTTTTTATGATGACCAATAGATACTTTATTTTATGGTGAACGTTTATATGTTCAAAGATACAGCAATTCATGAGGACGAGCATGAAAGGGAACTACAGGATACAACCAACACAAGTAAAGGGAACCTCATCCTCAAGGGTTTGGTCTCAATAGAGAAGTTGTATGATCTACAAAACTGCTTCTGGGGGCATGTTAATTCCAAGCCCACAGTTCCTCTTTGTGACATGAACAAATCAACTTAGGAACTAAGAAGGATCCAAGATATGTTAATCTTGGTACTTGTTGCACACCACAAGAGCAGAAAGCCTTCATTCATTTGTTCATGTATTGTCGTGATTTCTTCACATGGACGTACGATGAAGTGAAGACATATGACACTTGAATCATCTAATATGTAATACCAATCAAGGAAGGAGCCAAGCCATTTCAACAAAAACTGAGGAAAGTTCATCCAATGCTTGAGCCCCTCATACAAAAGGATTTAAGAAAACTCTTGGATGCTCATATCATCTACAAGGTGTGACATTCAATGTTTGTATCAAACTTGGTTCCCGTGAGAAATAATTCGAAGAGATACGCCTATGTGTAGACTTCCTAAATCTCAATCGCGCCTCAGACGAGGATAACTACCTTGTGCCATTGATGGAGAAAATACTACAAATAGTATTGGGGGATGAAATGTTTTCTTTGCTTGATGGATTCCTAGGATACAACCAGGTTCTGGTGTAAGAGCCTAAAAAACTAAAAACTACTTTCAGAATGAAGTGGGGCACATTCACATTTCGACGAATGTCGTTTGGGCTAGTCAATGTTGGTGCAATATTCCAATTCATGATGGACATCACTTTTTGTGTGCTTATTGGAAGAATTGTAGTGGTTTATATTGATGATGTTATAGTATTCTCCAAATATAGGTCAGACCACTTGCGCCATTTGAAGAAGATTCTTGAGCGACGCCATAAATACAAGATATCCTTGAATCCCAAGAAGAGTATATTTTTAGTGTCCAAAGGTAACCTCTTGGGACACATCATTGCTAAAAGTGGGATGAAGTTATACCCAGACATGGTTAGGACTATCACACGGATTCCCTAACAAGTGAACAAGAAATCCATGAGGTCCTTCTTGGGGAGGATCAACTTCCTCTGTAACCTCATCTCTGACTATGCCCAGATCATTAAACCAACACAGGATATGATCAAGAAGAAGGAAGTTTATAAATGGGATAAAAGGGAAAATGACACATTTTCCCATATCAAACAAGCTATAGCAGAAGCACTCACATTATACTTCCCAAACTTTGATAAATATTTCTTGCTCTATAATTTTCCTTCTGACACCTCTCTAGCTATTGTACTTACCCAAAAGGATGAGTTTAACAATTAAAGGTCTATCTCCTTCATGAGCACAAGTATGAAAGGAAAAAATCTTAACTACCCCACCATGGACAAATAAGATTATGCAATGTACAAGGTGATAAATAAATTTAGACCCTATCTATTAAAGAACCATTGTGTTATCCTTTTTCCACACCCAACAGTCAGATCATTGCTTGTTTAGAAAGGATTGGGTGAAAGGATGGTGAAATGGATGACCGGCTTACATGAATATCATCCAGGTATCAAGCTAGTTCACACAATCCAGGGTCATGGTATTTTCCAATTAGAAGTAGACGTAGTACACACAAAAGAGGATAAAGAAGAGCTTGTAGGATGGGAGAAATAGATTGGAATTACAACTTTGAGTAAGCCTCCCCCACTACGAACATAAAATATTGGTACAAGAATTTGTGGCAACACCTCAAGCAATGCACAATTCCCTCTCACTTCTCTACATAGTAGAAGAGGGCACTCCGACTTAAAGCATTATCATATTAGTTGGTGCCTGTGGTTCTCTTTAGAAAGAACCACAATGGAATAGTACTCAAGCGTTTGGAGGAAAATGATTCTGAATAGGTATTACATGATCTCCATGACAGACTAGTCGGGGGACACTTTGTAGGCAACAGTGCAACACATAATTTCATGTGGGCCAACTTTTAGTCACCTACATTATTCAAATATGATCATGCTTATGCCTTCAAGTGTCGAGTCTGTCAAAGGTGTGACAGCAGAATTCAGAAGTCAGCAGCCCTGCTGCAACTTGTTGCAGTTGAAGAGCCTTTTCGATGAGTGCCAAAGTGATTTGCATAATAAATCAATACTCCTGAGGAACCAAGGCCCTTCATAGAAGAAACTAACCGAGACATAGAACCTATAATTCAACCAGTTTGTCACCAAGTGTTGTAGTTGTTGCAACACCCTCCACAATTTTGGTTGGCACTCAAATTTTACAACCTTCCTTGGTCTTTTCCTTGATTTTTTCAAACACTCAAGCTCATTCCATGAGCTTTTTTGAAGTCCTTTGGCCCCTTTTTCTTGTTGGCTTAACTGTCTTCTTTCGGCATGTTTGACTATTATGTAATGTTTGCAAGCCTTTTTTGGTGGTTTCAAAGGTTGGTCTTTATGTATATGAGTATTCCTAACCATGTAAACATTTATTGCAATGATACATGAGGTCTAGAGCATTGTCGTACAAGTGTCATCATGGCCATCTTAAAGTCTATCTTATGTGTCGCACTTGTCGCAACTTGTCATAAGGCAGTCACACAAAGGGGAATGCTTTGTTTGTTTGTTCTAATGATATATGTTGTTGTGTCATCAAGGTATGCTAAGTGTGTGGTCATAGTTCAAGTTCATCATGAATCCATCTCTCTTCTTGCAGTTAGCCATTTTCACTGACTTGGAAACTTAGCTTCACTGGGACCTGACTAAGTTGCGCACTGCACAGTCTCAACCCTCATTAATGTGACCTTGCTACTTGGAACTATGTAGTGCACAATCACTATCCTCCAGAAAAGTTGTTTTGTGTAATTGCAGAGTCCAACAACCTTACTTTACCTTAGAATAGGTAGAGTTCTGCCTCCCACTCTACCTTGCACTTTGCACTTCACACCTTCAACCCTCAAAATTTTCCCTTTCCTACTAGAATTGTGCAATGAATCGAGAGCCCAACCTCCCTTGACCTCAAAAACTATGCAAATGCTTCCTCCAGTGCCCTTCACTCTGTCAGAGCTCACTACCTCTAGAAACTAGGCAAAGTTTCCCTTCAAGCCTCTCTACTGCCTAGTACCCATTGACTATTGAAACTATGCAGTCTGTCATCCCAAGGCCTCATCCCGCAACACCCATTACTTGCTAGAACTATGCAATTTTCCTCCTTAGTGAGGAATCTACAAAAAAGTTCCTCAATCAAGCTTGAGCGATGATCTACATAATCTCAGTGATCAATCTATCTCCCTATCAACTAGAACTACGCAATGCATAGTCATTGAGCCCTTCCACCCAATATGTGACTTGTCCTTGGCTCAGTTCATGGATAATAATGCATCATCTTAGACTAGGGATAATTTGGATTGATGTCATCCCATCATGAGTGAATTATAGGAACATGTACACTATTAAGTCATGGCGAGATGATGAAGATGGAGGCAAGCATGCCTAAAGGCTCACTTGTAGCTGAACTTATGGGTGCAGCTATCAAGAGCAAGCAAAGGAACACAAATTTGTAACCACCTTCCAAGATTGAAGATCATTAAAGACCTTGCATCACCAAGCTATGCAGAGGAGAAGAGAAAACATATCCAAGAACACATCTAACACTCACCAACAATAGTGACTTGACATTGCCACATCATCAAGCCAATCCATGTCAACGGTTTTGTGTTAGGTCATGTCATGAGTTTTCATATGCCACATCACTAGTGTGTAACATGTATGTTGTAATGAAATGTATTGTAAAGTGGAAGTCAAAAGGACACACATGAACATGAAGAATAATAGGAATTTGAATATTCATTAGGGTAGTCAAAGAGTTACAAGGGGGAAGCATCACCCTTTGGTTACATATACCCACTCATTGTATGAGAAAAAGACTTTTGTTGTTGGCTCCTCCCACACGGAATTAGAGAGATCAACTAGTTCTTTCAGGAGTAAGGAGTGGCTCCAATGTGCCACTACTGTGGCTAGTGATGTACAATGAAAATATATGTCTTGGAAATTTTTCTTAATAAAGGAAGCCTTTTAAGGCTAGCATGTTCTTCATGCATGAACTATGAATGTGTGTAAGACTATTTTGTAGACATTTGAATTTCATGTTTTCTTTCACATATACTAATAGTTGAACTATTTCGGTTATTTTTATGCTTACCTTATTGAGAATGTGTTGCAATGGTTTTTATCATTGTCCCATACTTGTGGACTATTACGTAGGATACTAGATAGATATTTCCTTGTTTATTGGTTATAACTATCGTCACATCCATTCTGGACTATTCCACTAGATGTTAGATGGATATTCCCTTGTTTGTTGGTTGTAACGACTATCACATTCGTTGTGGACTATTCCGCTTGATGTTAGACATGTCCTTTTGGTTCATGTATGTCTCTTCCTAGGTGGTACTATTACCTCTCACATAGAGGCTCACTCTTCTATCCCCCTTTACAATAGAAGAACCTCAATGAATTTGCACTCCACATTCACCAGGAACACTCCCATTGCTTTTCAAAGATACCATTGCATCACTCTCTTTTACTGACAGTTAGAGCCAAGGAAAATATATAATGATTTAGCAACAAGGCCTTTGTATCATAAGGGACTCCTACACCAAACAATGTGAGGTCTGATTGGGACTTCATATCAGGGAGATCCCCTGAATGTTCGCAGACCCAACACTATCAATATTTTTGGTGCTAGAAGGAGGGAAACCAATATTTTATGGTTGATAAACCCATTGACCCCACTAATCCATATTCTAGTTAAGGAAGCAATGTTAGCTCCATCTCCCCTGCTCATATTTCTAAAGTTGGTAACTCTTCCGAGCCCAACCTTGAATGTGAAATCTCGTATTATCAGCTTTGGGTTGTCTGTCTCATCACCTGTTAGTTTGAAAAAGTTGTTGGATTGATTTTAGGAGTAATTAGTCTTCCATATTCTCAAAATAAGAACAATACTACCCCCATGGGGATAGTAGTCTCATCTACTGAAGAAGTGATCCTCGCCATTCTTGAAGAATTAACATACATTATCGAAAGGGAAGAAGAGCCTCCATTATTTCACGGAGGTAATAGAGGCAACCCCCCACTATCAGGTTTAAACTTTGTTGGGATAGTTGGAGAAGAACAACAACAACAACAGGGAGAGGAGCCATCATATTCAAGAAACGAATAGGAGGAAAAAAGAGATGAAGACATGGTAGAAAAGAATCTGGACTGGATGACCAAGGGGCCACTAGTACATTTGGGTGTCCTACACAAGATGCCAAGGCATGCAGATAAGATCTTGATGAAGTATGACCCTGATAAGATAGTGAAGGTTGAATATCACTTCGACAAATTTTACCTACATATGCAAACACTTTAGGTACATTACGATGGTGTTGCTTGCAGACATTTTCCATGTACCTTGGATGGTAGAGAAACTATATGTTATCATAGAATTCCTCCAAACTCCATCCAAAATTGAAAGGGATTGAAAAAAATCTTTCTTAAAAATTTTGTTGAAGATAAGACCCGTGCCATGTTATTGAAGGATCTAGGTAATACTAATATGGAGCAAAAAGAAAAAGTTAAAGATTTCAATTTGTGGTTCAATCACATCTTCAACAAATTTTTGAATGACACAAAACCTCATGACTCCATCACCATAGATTACTATAATTCTTCCTTGCCAACAAATATTGTGCACTTCGTAAAGCAAACTATGAGATAGACATTGACAGAAAACTACAAAGAGGGTATCTCCATTGAGAAGGACTTGAATCAACAAAAGACTCCAAGGACACGGGTAAGAGGTCTTAGGCCTATGGGAGCAAGGACAAGGAGAAAGAATTGAATAATCTTGAAAGCCTAACTTGTCTCGTTAAGTCCTTGACCACTAAGATGGCTAAACACAAACAAAGGACAAGATAGACTATTGTGAGAAGCAAGCCACCCAAGTTCCTGTTCAGAGGGAATTTAGCTTCCCATAATGAAAAAAATTAGCCAACAAAGTCTGCACAGGGTTCCAATGTTGTCATCAGTATTGAAAAAATTGGCACAGATTCATATTGCACATTTCATAATGATTACCATTCAGAGAAGATGTTCCCATAGTGGAACCAAATCGTGACTAGAATAGTTGCATAATTGTTTGACTCAGTCATGATTGAGGAGAAGGATGAGCTCGATGAAGAGAAGGAAGAAGTTGATGAAGTTGATGAAGCTACAAGAATTGGGCATGCCTTGAACATGTATCATTACATTCTCATGGCCCAAAAGAGTATTTTCGATAAGCAAGTTCCGAGTGATGGTCTGACCTAGATGAAGATAATCTGATATGACTTAATAATCCAAGGACCAAACATTATGATTTACATTCTGAAGAAAAAGTTGAAAGAAAACCTATTATGGAAACTCAATCCTCGAGCTAACTTAGCGCAGAACACTTTGAGAAAGACTGAGAGAGATGTATCCATGAAAGATATTACCAACAACTATAAGGAGAGAACCATCCCTCTAGAAACCATGAATTAATTTCCATCTCCAGACACCTCAGTCAGTGTTTGCAATGTGGATTATAACATTGTAGATGATATGAAGAAGGTTTGTTCAAGCATATCCATGTTCAAACTCACAAATATCATGAGCCAACAGGACATTCTTCTATGGGCACTTGGGCAAACCTCTTCAGGTAATACCACCTCTTCGAAAAAGGGATCTATCAGGTCTCCTAAGAGTATCGCATTTGTACTTAATGCACTCATGATGGATGCAAACACATCTTTCTCACCGTTCTTATTAACATTTGAAATCTTCAATTTCAATGTACACAATTAATTGGTTGATTAAGGTGCATCAGTGAATGTCATGCCACTATCCATTTCCATGAATATCAATGTTAAATGAGAAAGGATAGATTCACAAATTAGTTAGCTAGATAGAACTCTTGTCCACGAAATTCCTGAACTTAGAGATGTTATCATCAATTTATCATATGATGGAAGGGTTCACCAATGTATCAACATAGTGATTGTGGACATTCTAGAAGCATATAGTGTTACTGAGTAGATACTGGTCAAGACAAATTCAAGGATACTTTTCCACATACTGGTCACACATATGGCTTCCATACAAGGGTAGGAACAACTAGATATGGTTAGAATCAGAGAGATAAATGAAGCATATGGTAACTCCATTGAATGGACATAACTAGCCAACTGATTTCACTAAACTATTATTTGGCAATTATTTTGTGGAGACACAGTTGGGGTGTTAACTTCTAGAGCCATCCCAGTCCCACTAGACACACAATTGGATTTCCTTGCATGTCCAACGAGTGATAATGAACTATGTACAATTAGTAGTAGTAGTAGTATTTTACTTAGCAATCTCTGTACATATGATATGTGGACTATGTATTTCTACGCATTGAAGATGCAGGAGGTCTTTGGAGCTAGTTGCATTTTAATAAACTTGATGTATAGAAAACATTTGATATCTAGTCACTTACATTCAACATGGGTATCAAACTTGGTTCCCGTGAGAAAGAAGTCTGGAGATATTCACGTGTGGGTAGACTTCTGGAATCTCAACTGCGCCTCTGACAAGGATAACTAACCCGTGCTATCCATGGAGAAAATATTGCAAATAGTATCAGGGGCCTAAATTTCTTCTTTGCTTGACAGATTCACAAGATACAACCAAGTTCTATTGGAAGAGTTTGATATACTAAAAACTACTTTTATAATGATGTGGGGCACATTCATATTTTGACAAATGCCATTTGGGTTAGTCAATGTTGGTGCAACATTCCAATGTATGATGGACATAACCTTTTGCGGGCTTGTTAGACAAAGCGCAGTGGTCTATCTCGATGATATCACAATATTCTCCAAACAAAGGTTAGACTTCCTGTGCCATGTGAAGAATATTCTTGAGAGATGTCATAAATACGGGATATCCATGAACCCCAAGAAGAGCATCTTTGCAGTGTCCGAAGGTAACTTCCTGGTGCACATCATTGCTAAAAGTGTGATTTGAATGGAAAATGGAATTCACCCATGGTATTGATCCACCATGGTATTTATCCACCCATGGAATTTAACCATGTTATTTTAAATTCCATCCACCCTTGGTATTCATCAACCCATGGTATGCATCCACCCATGGAATTAACCAATGGTATTGTAAGTGGAATCCACCCATGGCATTCATTCACCCATGGTATTGTAAGTGACATCAACCGATGGTATTGTTTCCAGGAAAACTAGTGTCTTTTCGATCGACTAGCCCTCTAGGATTGGCAGCTATCCTAGAAACAAACAATCAAAGAAATTTGGGATTTCTTCTATGTATGATAGATAAGAGAGAGGCAAAGGAAACAACCTGGATCTTCCGCTTAACCCCTTGCTTGATCTCTATCCCCCTTGAGAGAGCTTGCAAATCCTCTCCTACTTATCTCGCTTAGAGAATACTTGTAGAAACACAACAACAAAACACCATCAAAGAATTTTGATCTATTATATCATAAGCATTACAGAATCAAAAATATAATGCACATACAATGTCATTCACAAATAATAACATTCACAATTGCACAGTTGTATGGAAGAAAACTCAAAGAACTTTATTAAATAGAAGGGACAATTGCAACCCAACTATCTAATCCAACATCATCTTCCCAGCGTCAAAGCCCTCTTCACCTCATGAAAAGCAAGATCTCACCAACAATACAATGCTCTTTCTCAACCACAAACTATCAGCACTTCCTTGCAAATTACAAAATTCTAGCCTGTAGATCTCTCAAATGAAGGATCCATTTATAGATGTGTGCAAAGGTGTGAGTCAACTCTGGGGTTTTGATTGGTGTCATTCCACTTGATGTTTTTGGTTCCACTTGGAGATTTATTGGATCTCTTACTCATCCCTGGGCGAATTTAGAGAGGCAAGTTTCATAGGAGAAGTTTCTAGAAGATTCGTGAGCATCCACTTAGCAAGTTGTCTCGAACATTTTTCCATCCTCGATTATCACACCCTACATAAGGCTTCATCAGTATGCATCACACCTCGCTAGTGTAGGAGTGAGTATGCATCACACCTTGACAATGGAGAAGTTAGTATGGTCCTGTTTTGGCCAGTTCTAGATGGTTTTTAAGGTGGAACTTTTGGGGAATGATGTAATCAGTATGAAACAACACTTTTACGGGTTAAAGAGCCCTAGTTTATTGGCATATAATATTGGGGTTTCAGTGCCCAAATATTTCTATAAAAAGTATTCATTCACCCATGGTATTTACCCACCCATGGAATTTACCTGTGGTATTATAACCAAAAAAGGCTATAAGTAACAAGTCTCATTTTGTAAAAGGACAGATTGTCCACCACAATGTAGTTTTTACAGTCATTCTCTTTTTTAATAAAAAAAATTCTTGGTGACTTTATCTAATGTGTTTTCTTCTATTTTCTAGTGGATTTTCATTTTTTTATATCTTGGGGGCCTTCCCCCAAGATCTGGATTAGTGGTATTAGATTTAGGTTACGATTCCATGGGAATGAGAGTTTGATGCATATTTCAGTTTCAAATTTTGGCAACAATATTCAACAAATTTCAGTAACGTGTTATGACCTCCACAGAGCACTTTCTTGGGCAAAGTGGGAAGGATTTTTTTTTCTCTGGAATTTTTTTTGGGTAGAGAGTTTGCAGATCAAGTTTGAAAATTTTAGTGAAACTTTTACAAAATCAAATAATAGATTTGGATTCCATGCGAAAAATACTCAAATTCAAAAACAAAATCCACTGAATTCGAGCTCGGATGAGGGAGATATTGCTGATTTAAAATATGCTATGTTGCAGAAATTGTTTGGACTATAACTCATGGATGGAGACTTTCTTATCATTTTTTGCAATTTTTGTGTACACTTTTAGAAAATTATTCTAGATCTGATATCCTCTTGAAAAATCACACAATTTCAAAAAACAAATTGGTCAAAACAAAGTTCTAATGAGGAAGATATTATTTATTTAAAATCATCTATTCTTTTAGAACTTTTGTGACGATAGAACAGTGGTAGCATGAATAAGAGTTTCCAAAATGTCCAGATAGGGATTTCAAACACATGGGAAGATGCAAAATGGTCATTCCATTCCCAAAATAGGTTATGATAAATATTATGAGTTATATTAATTGATTTATGTCCATTTTAAATATGGAGTAACATTCAAAGCGGGTTCGCTTTGGAGACGTGCCCTCTCACCGTGATTTAGTAGATACTTACTTCACATTCATCAGTTTAAGCATGGCATCATCTAACTTGGGTTATTTTGGGATATGCCTTCCCATTCAAGGCTATGTAGGCACCTGCTACCTCATTAACAATCAACATCACGATTATGGGTCAACCACAAAAAATGCTTGTCATCAAAGTCCATTTACTAGGCCGCACACTGTCAATATTATAGTTTGTCACAAGAATTAAAGGGTATCTCTATCCTTAGATTTTCATTTGTCATGGTTATGGGTCATCCACAAATCCACACTTTATCAAACTCCATTTTTTAGGCTGCACACTATTACTATCGCAGTTGGTCACAAGCGTTACTTGGTATGTCTATCCTCAGATCTTTGTTCGTCATGGTTATGGGTTAACCACACAAAACCCTTCTCTTTAGTGACTCTTCATATTCAACAAAGGCTTCTCAAGATGGAACTTCATGCAATGGGGGCCATTGGCTCTTATGGAGGGAGGAATGATCTAAATGGAAAATGGCATTCACCCATGGAATTTACCCATTGTATTATAAGTGGAATCCACCCATGGTATTCATCAACCCATGCATTTTATCCACCCATGGAATTAACCAGTGGTATTGTAAGTGGCATCCACCCATGGTAATGTAAGTGATATCAACCCATGGTATTCTCTCACCCATGGTATTTCCCCACCCATGGAATTTACTTGTGGTATTGTAACCAAAAAAGGATATAAGTAACAAGTAACAAATTTTCCACCATAATGTAGCTTTTACAATTATTCTCTCTTTTAATAAAATGTTTCTTGGTGACTTTATTTAATGTGTGTTCTCATATTTTCTACTTACATTTCAATTTTTCAGATCTTGTGGGCCTCCCCCTAAGATCTAGATCAAAGTGGGATCAAGGTAGACCCGGACAAGGTTAGGACTATCATGTAGATCCCCCACCTAGTGATCAAGAAATCCATGTAGTCCTTCTTGGAGAAGATCAACTTCCTCCGCAAGTTCATCTCCCACTATGCCGAGATCGTTAAACCAATACAGGAGATGATCAAGAAGGAAACAATTTATAAATGTGATAAAAGGGGGGAAATGACGTGTTTTCCCATATCAAACAATCTATAGTAGAAGCATTCATGCTATACAACCAAGACTTTGGTAAATATTTCTTTCTCTATACTTTTGTTTCTGACACCTCTCTAGTTGTTGTACTTACCTAGAAGGATGATTTGAACAATGAATGAACTATCTCCTTCATGAGCACAAGTATTCAAGGACCAAAGCTTAATTACCTCAACAAAGACATGCAAGATTATGCAGTGTACAAGGCGGTAAAGCACTTGAGACCCTATCCGTTAAAGAACCATTTTGTTATATTTGTTCCACACCCAACAATCAGATAACTACTTGTTCAACAAGAGTTGGGTGAAAGGAGGGTGAACTGGATGACCCAATTACAAGAATATGATCTAGACATCAAGCTATTTCACAAAATGAAGGGCCATAGTATTTTCCAATTAGAAGTAGAGGAAATAAACAAAAAATTGGAAGAATTGTTGTGTTATCTATGTTCCACAACCAGTACTCAGATCGCTACTTGTTTAGCAAGGGCTAGGTGAAAGGAGGGAAAACTGGATGACCATGTCACAAGAATATGATCTAGAGATCAAGCCAGTTCACATAATAAAGGGTCATGGTATTTTCCAACTAGCAGTAGAGGTAGTAGACACAAAAGAGGAAGAAGAAGAGCTCACGAGATGGGAGAAGGAGATTGAAAGGTACAACATTGAGCGAGCCTCCCCCACTACGGACATAAATTCTTCGTACACGGATGTGCACCAACATCTCGAGCATGGCACAATTCTCTCTCACTTCTCTACATGGAAAAAGAGGGCGCTCCAGCTTAAAGCACTATAATATTAGTTGGTGCATGGGGTGTTGTTCGGAAACACCACAATGGAGTACTGCCGAGTTGTTTGGAGGTGCACGGTTGAAAAAAGGTACTACATGATCTCCACGATGGACTAGTCGAGGGACACTTTGAAGGAAACACTACAACACATAAGCCTATGTGGGCATACTTTTACTAGTCTAGATTATTCAAAGATGCTCATGCCTATGCCTAAAAGTGCCTGGTCTATCAAAGGTATGCCAATAGAAATCGGAAGTTAGTAGCCTCACTGCAGCCCATTGTACTGGAAGAGCCTTTTCAACAGTGTTTCTTGTATATCATTGGGGAAATTTTCTTGCACTCATCGAAGCAACATTGTTATATTCTAACTGCTACAGACTATTTCATACAGTGGATTGAGGTAGTTCCACTAGAACAGGTGAACGATCAGGAAGTCATCCGCTTTTTCTAGCAGAACATTATCTCCAGATTTGGTGCTCCTACTATAAATTTTTTTACAATGCAAAATATTATTCACCATTGAGACTTTATGATTTTGCATTGCAAAATGATATTATATTGAATCACGTTGCTAATTATTATTTGCAGGGGAATGCTCTTGTTGAATCCACAATCAAGAACCTTATATGTATCATACAAAATACCATACTTTCTAAACAACTAAACTAACACTCTGTTTTGGTAAATTCCTTATGGGTTAACCGAGTCATGCCTAAACCTTCTCTAAACACCTCCCCTTACATCCTGGTGTATGAAAAAGAAGACATCCTCCCACCGAACATCTACTTTCCCACTCTCCAACTGTCCCACGAGTCCCAAGGCAAGCCATGTATTTTTTTTTGGTGTAGGATGGACACTTTGCACAAGCTATAGGAAGAAAGGTTAAAAGCTAAGCAAAAAAAATTACTTTACAAGATTCGGATAAAGAGGTGGTTTGATAGAAAGTCTATGGGGAGAAATAACTTTAGTATGGGTGACATAGCCTTAAAGTAGGATAAAGCCCACGAGGAAAAATGAAAACACACTAAGTTTCAATCCCTGTGGATTGGCTCACACATAGTACATGAAAAGATTGGCTAGCACATGTATCATCTTCAATAACTTGATGGGAAGAATGACTCTCTCCTTATTAATAGCCAGCACTTTAAACAATATCTTCAGTGAATATCTAGGGCCGCGCCTCTTAATATGTGCATATTTTTTTTTGTTTTCTCTTTGTTTCTTTGATTGAATTTTGTGTTGGTTTTTTCATGTGAATAAGTGTCATTCTTGATTAAATTGCATCTTCTAAGTGTGTGTGTGGCTGAAGTATAAAGAGTCTTGTGACACTGCAGCACTTCACTAGCCCTCTTTTTCCATCCTCCTTATGTTGGTTACATCTTTTGGCCCATGAAGTTCCAATGGAAAATATGATCCATTCGTCAAGAGATTTTGTGTCCAAACATGAACCCATGGCTAGTATGGAAACGTCATGTCTATTTTGAGTCTTTCTTTTGGTGTTCTCAAGCTTATCCAATTAGTAGAAATGGAGGAGGGGAAAATCTAAATGAGCAAACCAAAATCAGAGGTCTCTATATGCTTCTCTAAAGGAACAACCTCTTCTACTCTCAATAATTAAGGATCTCTCTTCTGCCTAAAAATAAGTAAATGTTGATGCACATTTCTCTTTAAATAAATAAATAAAGGCGAAGAAGAGAAAGGCGTCGCTCACAGAGAGGTGAAACAAGCAACTCCACTGGGGTATTGTGCATGCTCGCTGGAAGCGTAGCAATGTTTGTGTTCCTATGTGACTTTATTAGGGTACTACCAGGCCTTCTAGTAGTGGAGGAACACTAGAGATGAAAAATTATACTCTAAAACTCTTAAGCTCGTATGCTAAACTACCTTTCCCAACTTGAAACATTGTGATTATGTTGAATATTACATTATGTTCTACTCAGAAGGTATAGAGGGAACCATGTTTACCTATGGAGTAAGTGGAAAGGCCAAAGTGATCAACATGATGAATCAATACTCTTTAAGGAACCAAGGCCCTACACAGAAGAAACTAACCAAGACAGAGAAGTTGGAATTCAATTAATGTGTTGCCAAGTCTTGTAGATATTGCAACACCCTCAAAAAGTTTGTCTTGCACTCAAATTTTAGACCCTTCCTTGGTATTTTCCCTAATCTTTGCACACACTCAAGCTCATTCCATGAGTTTTCTTGATGTTCTTTGGCCCTTTTTGCTTGTCGGATTAACTATCGACTTTTAACATGTTTGACTATTATGTAATGTTTGTGAGCCTTTTCTAGTGGTTTCAAAGGTCAGTATTTGTGTATATGAGTATTCCTAACCATGTAAACATTTTTCGTACCCATACACAAAGTCTAGAGTGTTGTCACACAAGTGTGGTCACGATCATCCTAAAGTTGATCTTAAGTGTTGCACTTGTATCTTTTTATAAGGAAATCACATAGAGGGGAATGTTTTGTTTGTTTATTTCGATGATCTATGTTGTCACGTCATCAAAGTATGGTAAGTGTGTGATCAAATTTCAAGTTCATCAGGAGTCCATCTCTCTTCCAACACTTAGCCTTTTTCATAAAATCTTACTGACCGGGCAACTTAGCTTCACCTGGCCTTAGCTGAGTTGTGCACTTCACAGTTTCAACCCTAATTGATGTGACCTTGTTGCTTGGAAGTGCAAATTGTGGAGTCACTATCCTCTAGAGCTATTGTTCTGTGCAACTCCAGAGTCCAGTAGCCTTCCTTGACTCGATAATTGAACAGTTGTGCCTCCTAGTCTGCATCGAACTACGTACTTTTCACCTTCAACCTTCATATTTTCCCTTTCCTGCTGGAACTACGTAATGGACAGAGGGACCAGTCTCCCTTGGCCTCCAAAACTACGCAGTCCCCCTTTACTCTTGAAACTATGCACTCTTTCCTCCTAGGGCCTCATACCACATTAGCTACTTCTTTCTTGAACTATGCAATTTTGTCCCTCAGTGGGCACTGCATAAATTTTCTCCTTAGTGAGGAATCTACAAAAAAGTTCCTCAGTCAAGCCTGAGTTGTGCTCTACCTAGTATCAGTGATCAAGATCTCTCCATGTTAGTTGGAATTGCACAATGCACATCCACTGAGCCCTTCCTCCCAATCTATGACTTGTCTCAGGCTTCGTTCATGTATAATAATGCATCATGTTAGGCTAGGGAGTTTTCGGATTGATGTCATTTCGTCATGAGTGAATTGCAGGAGCAAGTGCACTATCAAGTCATCGTGAGATGATGAAGAAGAAGTAGGGAAGCATGCCTAAAGACTCACTTATAGCTAAACTTACAAGTGGACCTATGAAGAGTGAGAAAAGGGACACAAGTTTGCAACGACCTTCCAAGACCGAAGATCATTAAACTGCCCGCATCATCAAGCTATGGGAAGAAGAAGAGAAAGAATATCTAAGAACACATCTAGCACTCAAAAGTAATAATGACTTGACATTGCCACATCATCAAGTCATTCCATGTCAGCAGTGTCATGTCAAGTCATGTCAAGAGTTTCCGTATGCCACATAACTAGTGTGGACCATGTATATGTAATAAAATGTATTGTATAGTAGAAGTCCAAAGGAACCCAAAGGAGACACATGAATATGAAGAGACATGTAAGTTGAAAAGTCATAGGATGTTGAAAAGTCATGATGGTAGTCAAAGGGTCACAAGGGGGAAGCATTACCCCTTGTTTATATACAGCCCCTCATTGTATGAGCAAAATACTTTTTAACTTGGCTCATCTCAAAGTGCATTAGAGAGATCAGCTAGTTCTTTGAAGAGCAAGGAGTGGCTTGAGTGTCCCACTATTAGGGCTAGTGATGTACAATGTAAATATTTGCCTAGGAAATTTTTCTTAATAAAAGAAGCCTTTTAAGGCAAGCACATTCTTCATGGATGAACTATGTATGTTTGTAAGACTATTTTGTGGATGTCTGCTTTTTATGTTTTCTTTCACATGAACTAAGATAGTTGAACTATTTTAGTTATTTTAGGGCTATCTTATTGAGAATGTGTTGTAATGGTTGTTATCATTGTCACATCCTTGTGGACTATTCCGCAGGATACTAGACATATATTTCCTTGTTTATTGGTTATAATGATCTTTGCATTCGTTCTGGACTATTCCGCTAGATGTTAGAGGATCTTCCTTTGTTTTTTGGTTTTAACGATTGCCGCATTCGCTATGGACAATTCCATTGGATGTTAGACAGGTCCTTCTAGTTCATGCGTGTCTCTTCTTGGGTGGTACTATTACCTCTAACTTAGAGGCTCATTTTTCTCCCCCCTTTGCAGTAGAAGAACCTCGTTACAGTTGCACTCCAGATTCACCAGACACATCTCCTTGATTTTCGAAGATATCATTGCATCACTCTCTTGTGCTCATAGTTAGAGCCAAGGAAAATATTTAAGGATTTGACACCAAGCCTTTATACCAGATGGGACTCCTAAAGCAAACAGTGTAAGGTCATCTAATTGAGACTTCATATGGGGAAATCCCCTAAATGTCGGAAGGTCCAGCACCTAAATCAAGACTCAAAGATGATGTGTGAATTAAAAAAACAAGTACCAAGTATGATTAACAAATACCTAAGATCATTATACAATTTCTAAGATTTTTTGCTTTGAAAAGTCAAATCGTGCTTGTACAAAAGTTTATGCACAAAGGAAACAATAATGGGATTTATAAAGGTTATATTTTAATGGCGTTTTGGAGAGTTTATTTGGGAATAATATATTATAAGGTGATGTAAATATGTCATGAGAAATGGCGCGATGACATTGGGATAAAGGTTGTGCGATAAATTGAGGGATGATCTAGAAGATTTACGTCGAATGTAAATGGTTTAGGGGATACAGCTGAAAGTATATATATATATATATTAAAATGTGGCGCGCAAGTGATAATACTGATATATGAGAATGCCATAACGCGGCGATTACGCTGCAAGGCGACCATTCTATTGTTAAAAATGTAATTTCACCTGCCGCGTAATTAATTTCCAGCGAAACCATTTAGGAAAACCACCCAAACCTCATCGGACCGCTTTTGCTCAGCAGGTGGTTTTTGTACAAGCGCGCCCGATGCAATAATATTTTGCCATGCATCCAAATGTACTTTCAGCAAAATGTGTTTTATCGGGACGTAAAGTTTGGTAACAAAGGGTCTCCTCAGATTTTTGTGAACCGTTCGATTTCATGAGGGCAAATCAACGGTTGTCAGACTTCATCAAACCTGCAGCAAATGAATTTTGACATTGCGTAAAAGTTTTGTTTGACCACCGTAAAAATATTTAATGCAAAGTTATTGTGATAGGTAAAAGTTTGGTCGAAACTTTTAATTTTAATGTTTTTATTTTCTACGGAGGTATGGCGAATTTAAAATAGGTATGGGCATAGCATATAGTTTTTAATTTTATTATTTTAAATTCACGGGTGTAAGTTTTTGTTTTACTAAACAAGTAAAACATATTGTAATTTTTTTGGTCAATTGTATTTTGTAATGAAACACACAGCAGTGCGAAGAACTGAATATAGAAAAATAGGGGAAGCAGTGTGCAGGTGAAAATCACACACAGCAGTGTGAATGTAACAATGAACTTCTGAAATGAACTAAAGTTTGCACAGCAGTGCGAGACTTCTGAAATGAACTGAAGTTTGCACAACAGTGCGAGGGTGAAGGTAGATGAAGTTTTTGTAATATGCAAAGTGCATAATATGAATTTTACTTTTACAGCAGTATATGTAAAAGTTTGTTTTACAGTAGTAAAAGTAAATGAGATTTTCACACAGCGTAAAATCTCAGCAGGAGACAAAGTAACTTTTGTTGTTGAATTTCTTTTGGTGAATCCCTCTAAGTGAAAGAGGATGAATTTTGTATCATTATTTTATTAATGAATACAAAGGCTTTTATGGGTGTGTAATACTCTGTTCTCAGATTTTTTTTTTTAAGCTTCCCTGTGCAATAGATCCTGGAGAAAAACAGAGCATTGTCTCTATGTGCAGTTTGTTTGTTTGTTTTTGGGTTTTTACCAGAAAAATCCCCAACAGTGGTATCAGAGCAAGATCCAGGCTCTTTAAAGGTGTTAAAGAAGCTGAAGGAAGGACTTTTGTTGCAGCAGTAAATCTTCTCCAGCAAAGTGAAGTCGCAAAACGATTCATGTATTTCTCAAAGTTTTTTTGTGCTACTGCTGAAGAAACAATTAGTATTTTAAGTATACAGTCAAGGATTTAGAAGCATAGCTGAGAATTCAAGGAATGGCTAGCACAAGCACTAGTATGGGTCTATTTAATCCTCAATTCCCATAGTTCAATGGGAAAAACTATGACTATTGGGCTATAACCATGAGAGCCCTGTTTACCTGTCAAGATTTATGGGAAATAGTTCAAGATGGTTTTGAAGAACCAGCAGATGAAAATGAGTTTAATAGGTTAACTCAGGCAGAGAGAGATCTGCTGAAGAGCAATAGGAAGAAGGATTCAAAAGCCCTTGTACTTTTGTATCAAGCAGTGGACCGGAGTGTGTTTCCAAGGATAG
The DNA here is from genome assembly GCA_000404065.3 of Pinus taeda. Lineage (NCBI taxonomy): Eukaryota > Viridiplantae > Streptophyta > Pinopsida > Pinales > Pinaceae > Pinus > Pinus taeda. The sequence goes on along the minus strand of APFE030494179.1, from coordinate 225,391 downwards.
CAGCAGCTAAGACATCCAAAGAAGCATGGCAAACCCTTAAGACAGCCTATCAAGGCATGGAGAAAGTGAAAACAACAAAACTACAGTTGCTGGGGAGAGATTTTGAAAATATTTGCATGAAGGAGTCAGATAACATTGACTCATTCTTCACACATGTGATTGGTTTGGTCACACAAATGAGGACTCATGGAGAAGTTCTTAAAGAAAGGAGGATTGTGGAGAAACTTTTGAGGGTCCTACCCTCAAAGTTTGATGTGATTGTCACCACCATAGAAGAGACAAAGGATCTCTCAAACTTCTCAGTTGATGAGCTACATGCATCACTGATAACACATGAGTAGAGGTTGAGTAGAAATGAAAACTCATCTCTAGAGAAAGCCTTCAAGACCGAGATGTCCTTTGGAAGAGGAAGAGGTCAAGGAAGAGGAAACACAAGAGGAAGAGGAAGAAGCCAAAACAAAGGTGGAAGGAACAGCCCAGCGAATGCTCAAGGAAGAGGCAGCAATCCAAATCAGAACCAAGGCCAAGGCAGCAGCCAACAGAGAGGTCAACATCATGCTCAAGGACAAAGGTATGATAAATCTAATGTCCAATGTTATTACTGTAAAAAATATGGGCATTATGCCAATGATTGTAGGAAGAAGCAGCATGATATGAATACTAGATCAAATGCAAATGTCACTAGAGAAAACATCAGTCAAGATAATGTGTTGTTAGCTTGTAACATGGCTGAAACAAATAGTGAAGACATATGGTTTCTAGATTCCAGTTGTAGTAACCATATGACAGGAAACATAGCCTTGTTTTCCAATTTAGATCAAAATGTGAAATCAGAAGTCACACTTGGGACTGATAGAAAAATTTCTGTTATGGGAAAAGGAGAAATCAAAATATTTACAAAGAAGGGTGAAAAGAAAACCATAGCAGATGTCTACTATGTCCCTGGAATAAGATGTAACCTCTTGAGTATTGGACAGCTTGTCCATAAGGGTTACAATGTTTATTTTGTGAATGATGTATGCACCATCATGGATAGGGAACCCAACAAACGATGCATTGCTGAAGTGAAGATGACAAAGAACAGAATGTTCCCTCTTAGAATTAGAGCAGATTTGAAAAACAAAGAAGTTATTGCAGCAGTTACCCAAGAGGCTTACCAAAGCGTGCCAAAGGATGAAAATTGGTTGTGGCACTTGAGATTTGGACATGTCAATTTTGGAGGTCTTAATTTGTTGAGTAGAAAAGGAATGGTAAGAGGGTTACCATTGATAGAGAAACCGGACAGCCTTTGTGAAGGTTGCATATTGGGGAAACAACACAGAGAAAGTTTTCCATCAGGGAAAACCATAAGGGCAAAGGCACCCTTAGATATTGTCCACTCAGATGTATGTGGACTGATGCAAACTCCATCATTAGCAGGCAACCAATATTTTCTAACATTCATTGATGATTTTACAAGAAAAACTTGGGTATATTTCCTCAAAAATAAAAGTGAAGTGTTTGAAAAATTCTGAAATTTCAAAGCACTTGTAGAAAACCAAAGTGGGCTACATATCAAAGTTCTGAGAACTGACAGAGGAGGTGAGTATATCTCCAAGGAATTCCTACGATTATGTAGAGAAAATGGAATTCATAAGCAATTTACAGCTAGGTACACCCCACAACAAAATGGAGTTGCTGAAAGAAAGAATAGGACCATACTGGATATGGCGAGAAGCATGTTGAAGGCAAAGCATTTGCCAAATGATTATTGGGCTGAAGTTGTAAATTGTGCAACATATATTTTGAACATGTGTCCTACAAAAGCAGTGATGACCATAGTGCCGAAAGAAGCGTGGAGTGGGAGAAAGCAAGGAGTCACACACATGAGAGTTTTTGGATGTGTGGCCTATGCACACATTCTAGATCAGCTGAGGAAGTTGGACAACAAAGGGGAGAAATGCATTTTCATTTGATACAGTGAGGAATCCAAAGCATACAGGTTGTATATCCCATCTACCAAGAAATGTTTTGTGAGCAGAGATGTTCAATTCATTGAGTAAGCTTGGGATGGAAGCATAGAGAAAACAGTGAATGTTAAAAACTGTTTGTCTCATGATGAAGATGATGAGGAGATGGCTGAAACACATCCCCAAACAGCAGTTCCATCACAAGGGCAGCAAGGAACACCCTTGAGGAGAAGTGGAAGTGCTTCTCCAAGCACACCACAGAGTCGAAATTCAAGTGCATCTTTAAGCACTTGCACACCAAATGAAAGAGGTAAAAAGTTTAGAAACCTAAGTGACATTTATGATGAAGGAATGAATTCCTTATTTGCCTTGTATTGTCATGTTGATGATCCTATTCATTTCGAGGATGCAATTAAGGATACGAAATGGATAGAAGCTGTGGATGAGGAAATGAATGCCATAGAAAGAAACAAAACATGGGAGTTGGTTGAGCTACCAAAAGGTAAAGAAGTCATTGGAGTTAAATGGGTCTACAAGACCAAGAGCAATGTTGAAGGCAAAATTGAAAGACACAAGGCACGACTGGTTGTCAAAGGATACAAGCAGTAGTATGGGAGAGATTATGAGGATACTTTCGCACTGGTTGCAAGAATGGAAATCGTGAGAGCAGTGTTATCCATAGCAACTCAAAACAAGTGGAAAGTTTACCAAATGGATGTGAAGTCAACATTCCTAAATGGAGTGTTAATGGAAGAGGTTTACATTGAACAACCTCTAGGCTATGAGAAGAAAGGTGAAGAGCACAAAGTGTGCAAATTGAAGAAAGTTCTTTATGGGCTGAAGCAAGCGCCAAGAGCATGGTACAGTAGGATAGATTCCTATCTACTGAAAAATGGATTTGACAAATGTGAGGGAGAACGCACCATCTACATCAAAGAAAAGGATGGTGAATTGCTAATTGTTGTGTTGTATGTTGATGATGTTATTTTCACAGGCAATGATGTTTATCTTATTGAAAATTTCAAATTAGTCATGAAAGAGGAATTTGAAATGACTAACATGGGTTTGTTGAGATACTTCTTAGGAATAGAAGTAGATCAAAATCAAAATGGAATTTTTATCTCTCAAGCAAAATATGTAAATGAAGTGTTGAGCAGATTTAATATGCAAGAGTGCAAGGCAGCGATCACTCCCACAGTAATGGGATTAAAACTCAGCAAAGAGGACAGCAGCAAGGACTTTGATCTTAGTCTGTACAAGAGCATAGTTGGCAGCCTTATGTATTTAACTGCAACTAGGCCTGACATAATGTTTGTTGTTAGTTTAATTTCCAGATTCATGGAGAGGCCAAAGGAAGCACATTAGCAGGCAGCAAAAAGAATTTTGAGGTATGTCAAAGGTACTAAAAGACTTGGGATTTTATATACTACCTCAGAATGTTCAAATTTAGTTGGATACATTGATAGTGATTGGGCTGGAAGTGTAGATGATCGGAAAAGCACTTCCGGTTATTTCTTTCACATTGGTTCAGGAGCCATTTCATGGGCTTCTAAGAAACAGGCTATCGCGACGTTGTCTACAGCAGAGGCAGAATATGTGGCAGCTACAGCAGCAGCATGTCAAGCAGTTTGGATGAGAAGGATGTTGAGAAGCTTAGGCCAGGAGCAGACAAAAGCGACGGTGATTTTTTGTGACAATAGCTTAGCTATTGCATTATCAAAGAATTCAGTGTTTCATAAGAGAACGAAACACATTGACACAAGGTTTCACTACATCAGGGAACTGGTAAGCAATGGAGAAATTGTCTTACAACATTGCAGGACTCAGGAACAGGTTGCAGACATTTTGACAAAGCCATTGGATCAGAAAAGTTTCGAATTTTTGAGGAAGTGTTTGGGTATGACTGAACGCCCAACAATTGAAATTAAAGGGGAGTGTTAAAAATGTAATTTCACCTGCCTCGTAATTAATTTCCAGCAAAACCATTTAGGAAAACCACCCAAACCTTATCGGACCACTTTTGCTCAGCAGGTGGTTTTTGTACAAGCGCGCCCGATGCAATAATATTTTGCCATGCGTCCAAATGTACTTTCAGCAAAAAGTGTTTTATCGGGACGTAAAGTTTGGTAACAAAGGGTCTCCCGAGATTGTTGTGAACCGTTCGATTTCCAGAGGGCAAATCAATGGTTGTAAGACTTCATCAAACCTGAAGAAAATGAATTTTGACATTGCGTAAAAGTTTTGTTTGACCACCGTAAAAATATTTAATGCAAAGTTATTGTGATAGGTAAAAGGTTGGTGGAAACTTTTAATTTTAATGTTTTTATTTTCTACAGAGGTATGGCGAATTTAAAATAGGTATGGGCATAGCATATAGTTTTTAATTTTATTATTTTAAATTCACAGGTGTAAGTTTTTTTTACTGAACAAGTAAAACATATTGTAATTTTTTTTTGGTCAATTGTATTGTGTAATGAAACACACAAGAGTGCGAAGAAGTGAATATAGAAAAACAGGGAAGCAGTGTGCAGGTGAAAATCACACACAACAGTGTGAATGTAACAATGGACTTCTGAAATGAACTGATGTTTGCACAGCAGTGCTAGACTTCTGAAATGAACTGAAGTTTGCACAGCAGTGCGAGGGTGAAGGTAGATGAAGTTTTTGTAATATGCATAGTGGATAATGTGAGTTTTACTTTTACAACAGTATATGTAAAAGTTCGTTTTACAGCAGTAAAAGTAAATGAGATTTTCACACAGCGTCTCTGCAATAGATCCTGAAGAAAAACAGAACATTGTCTCTGTGCAGTTTGTTTGTTTGTTTTTGGGATTTTATGAGAAAAATCCCCAACATCTATGACTTGCAATGGTATTTGAAAAGTCATGCATCACGTTGAAAGTATCAAAGGAAATGCAAGAAAATAGTGAGAAATCATACCAAGTATATGACACAACCGCATTACAAATCCGACAATTGTTGCGTTGAAAATATATACAACAATAATCCATGCCCAGTTATATCAATGCTACGCAAGGAGTGGTTATATATACACAGTTACAATGACACATGCTACAAAGATAGGCAATAATACGTGCGCTGAGAACGAAGGGTAAAAGAAATGTGCAAAATAATGCATTGAAAGCTGCTCATATGTAAGTGCAAATTACACATTTCCATATCCTACTATTGAACCATTGTCTTTAACCGTTGTGCTAAGTCCAGCGCACTGTGGGAGGTGTATACAAATGTGCATAACATGGACATGAATTATGTGATTGTTACACGCTAACATGAAGGAATAATACATACAGTGTCAAAGGCTATATGAATGAACGTTGAAAGGGTCATTGCAAAAATGCTACAATGCGTAAAACCATATAAAAAGCTCCAATAATGAAACCATAATAGTGGATGTGATAACCTTATAATAACACAAGCTTTCGAGTTTATAATGCAGTATAATGTTGGCAATAGCATACCATACAATGCAAACGTTGGATATATATATATATAGAATACCTTCCTTTGTTTGATTACTCAAAGGTATTGTTTTTTTTAATATATATAATCAATTTGAAGAGGAATAACCATAAAGAAAATGTAATGATGTATACACCATACGTTTAGTAATACAATGCACTCTGAAAGGATAATATAAAGTGGCCAAGGAATAATGAGACATTGGATGTGTTAGACATGACATGAAAGAAATGCGTTAGTAATACATATCAACGCATGGATAATGCACAAACAATTGCTACACTAGGGTGAAAGTACACTTGTAAGAAATCTTGTGTGACGACCTCATGGCTATATAAAAACAATGTAATGAAGGTAGGCCAGTGCACCAATAAAGGACCATGACAAGCGGTTGACTAATGCACTAGAAAATGGTTTAAAAGGTGCGACAGGACATTAAAACCCTCCATGCGCATTCTATAAGAAGCATGAATTAAATAAATTTAAAACCTCACCACACGATGATATGCCTGCACACAAATGGTCACTAAATGCTCCAAAAATTGTACATGTATCTCATATCAAGATTACATGTTACGAGGTCAATTAAAACCGCACGATAAATGTGTTAAAAAAAGGTTATATTCATGCATATGATATTGCGATAAAAGGGAAGAAGGAAATGTTAGAGAATCTTTGAATGCGGCGGGAGAAACCAGCGTATTGTCAGGAGTGACCACATACAATGCGCCGCAAATTATGCGGTGGGATATTAATTAGCGTGTTGTGTTGAAAAAAATATAACTCGGCATTGCAAAGTCCGCAGTGAAAGAAAATACAAGAGAGCATAAATGCGATGACATGCGTTGCAAGGAGGATATACTGGAAGATACGATAAATATGATTATGCTTCAATATATGTATGAAATGTGTTTGAATGGTGATACAAACATTAAGTTGCGAGAACAACACACATTGAGCTAAAGATATTGGAAAGGAATGAGATTGGCCGAATTATAAAAGTTGTGTCTAAGACTAGAGCCATAAGAATACGGTTGATGGGTTAGCGCCCACATCAAAATGGGAAAATCCTTGCAGGGATGTGGGCTATTACTTACCTCTTACTACTAGTTGTGTAAATCAATTTTATGATAATTATTTCTTGTCATAACGGATTTTCTTTTATCTTTTATTCTAATGAGTGGTTATGTGTTTGTAGGATTCGGATGATAGAATCGTTGTTGGTTATTTATCCCTAGACACTCTATGGAAATCATCGAATATTCAACTCACCACCAAAATAACCTTAATCTTTGATGAGGACAACATCATGATCGTTAAACTCCAATATCTTCCTATGAGATAGTATATCGTTGACTTTCAATTATTATATTGTAAATATAGTGTTTTTGTCATCAATGACAAATACTAGAGCTTTGGAAAGGACCAAGAGGGAATATCAAGGTCACTATAGAATCTCAAAAGTCAATGTGGAATTCTAAAAGACCTAGGGGAGACAGAGAGTGAATTCGAAGTTGAAAGGTTATGAGGGAGTCTAAAAGTCATCGAGAAGGTGAAAGGTCACCCTCCTCATTTCTATAAATGTAACCTCACTCTTCATTCAAGAGAACTTTTAGCACTTAAGCTAGGCTAGTAACTAGATTTTTATTTTGCGCTTAAGGAGTTGAAGGCATTTGCTCTAGGTATCTAGTAGGTGAAGGGATTGTTAGGCTAGTGTTATGTTTTGAACATGATATAAACTACTCTTGTCCCACTATTGGGTTTTGACAAGTTTGTTGTATATGTATATGAATCAACGATAATATTAATGAGAATTTTTCAATTCATGCTTTGATTCGTGTGCATTCCTCTATTGTTATATTAGCTATCTAGTAGTCCAATAATGTATGCATGTGGTTTACACTTTGGTTACAGGTTTATGAACTAATTTGTTTCATATAGATTGTGTGTTGGATTTGAATATTTTCTCTTCACTCAATGTTAATGTTAGAAATTGATTGTGAATTAATTTGTTGTTGACTTCTATAAATTTCCCATTGTGCATGTCTCAGTTGGTCTTAGCTATATGATTCTTCTTTAAGGGATGCTCTTTCCAATTATTCTATTTTGTATTCTTTTATCATGTTCTGCAACAAGTCAATGGAGAGTTAATCTCATCCTCATTCTTCTAACATATTACACTTGGTCTTTACATTCGATATCTAAGAGAAGAACATACACGCAATGGAAGTTGTGATGGTATCCTAGATGGGGATCCTATCCCAGATAGTGTGAGGTCGAGTTGAGACTTCATCAGAATTTTGGTGCTAGAAGGGGGGCCAAATGCCAAACTAAGCCTGTGAAGTCTATTTTTAAATATTTCTTTTGTAATTGCTTCTCCCCAAATATTAATCGTTATATGTTTATCCAAAAGACTTCATATTTAGATCCTTGCAAAAATAATTTATCACTTGTCACAATTCAATTTTGATCGCAAGGGTGGAATATCTATAGTAGAATGTATGCTTTATTTTCTTAAACTTTGTCACTCTAATGAAGTGTATTGTGAATATGTTTTTTGCAGACAATTCACCCTCACACTTGAAGTTCATGTTAATGAATGGTGAAATACCATACCAAATGCTTCCATTCACTCATTTGAGAAACTTATCAAGGAGCTTCATGAAACTTTTGACAGATATGATTATCGATATGTTTATAAAAGGACTAGTAAGATTAGGATGAAACTAGATGAACAATTAGAAGCCTTTGCTGATAGATTTCTTCATCTTTGTTAAGAATTTCCTGAAGGTGATGTGAATTAGGATTTCTTGGATGAAAATTTTAAGAATTTGGTTCAAATCGCTTTCGAATAATTTGAATCTAAGTTTCAAGTTGATAATGAGCCTTCCAATGACTATGATAATCTTCAAATCACAAATCAAACAAATCTGATCCTAAGTTTTATTTTTCCTACCTTTCTCAATCATGAGGTACCTCAATGCTTGGAGGAAGAATCTACTACCGTTAATATCTCCTTCACTCCTCCTTTTTCATACCAAAAAAATTCATCCATCATTATGACATTTAAATTCCTATTATTAATAATTTACGAGATGAGGATACCTCATATCAAAGAGAACAAGGTCACCCTATGATACAACCTGTTACATTTCTCTTTGGTGCCGATGTTGAAATTCAGAAATTTGAAATCCAAATTGGTGATGATGTTTTATTTGTTGATGGTACTGAACATCATCATGTTGAATATATTTATAAATTCATTCATGAACCTACTTTCAATGCCGAAGGTTTTATCAATATTGACTTCAATGCTTGAATAATCTAATGGGGGATAATGTGCAAGATGATCCATTGATTCCTCTAGATGACCCCTTATACCTCAGTCTTCCCAATCAGTCCGTTGTGCCAGCAGTTTTCTCAAATAATCTCAATTCACAATATGTTAGGTCAACTAATGATCATGTACAAGGTAGTGATGTCACACATAGAGAAGAAGAAAATAACTAATGCACATCGCATATTTCTCCCAACTTGTAAATCCCATTATTTGAAGATGATGTTTTTGTTAGAAACTAGGACAATACTAAGGGGGGGTGAATATGTATTGTAAGAATTTTACAAATTTAAAATTTTTTCTTTCACTTGTGCAAGAACACTATGACACCATAAAATTCTTCAATAATTAATTCAAATAAGCATGGTAAAAAATAATATTAGCAATCACAATTGAACATACAAATTCATCAAAGTATTCTCTAATTACTTTGCAAGGCAAACTACAACTTGTTGTTACAATTCTTTAGCTAGAACTAGCAGGAAGCGGCAACTCCATGATTTATCAACTACAACTTAATGAAGCTACAACCCCAAATATTCACTAGCATGCACTGGAAGGAGCACCTACCCCTGATCTACAAGCCACAACTTGCTTGACAGTCATTGATTCATCTTTCATCCATTTTCATACTAGAACCATGAATGCCTCCTCTTATTTCAAAATAAAACAATTTCTTCCTTAATCACCAATACCTTTAGTAATTAATATACTTGCAACTTCACCTCACACAAAATTATCCAAAAAAAAAAAACTTGTACAACCTGCTTGTTCAACCATGCTTATAATGAATTTTGGCTTAATATTTTTGGCCTCTTTGCTTTTCTTGTATTCTTGCATGAATACTTAACTTTTTCATTTTCCTTGTTCATTTATGTCTTCTGGATCTACTCACCAAGTCATCAGACCTTCAACACCTATTTCTGCAAGTTAAATTGAGTTTTTCTGCTTATTTGAGCTATTTGGCCTTTTAACAAGCTTTAGTTGGGTTTTTCTATAATTAGCAGGACTTTAACTTTGGCTTGACTACCAAAACAACCAATAGATTGTCACCTATCAAAGTTATCGATCATTCCACCAAAGGCCAAAGTCTCTAATGAAATGATGCCAAAATAGTTTCTGACACATCGCGTCCACACATGTGCCCAAGGCTCATTACCATAGCTCAAAATCATTTTTAATAGGCTTTCGCTACCCAACATGCCAAATAAAAACCCTCCGACTCTTTTAAATTTGTTACAAATGCTACGAATTCCACCATATTTTCCTTTAACTCCTTTTATTAGTGTTTTTTCTATTTGTGACCAATAATTAGTCCTTTAGGAGATACTCTTCTTTTTAAGCCTTCATGGGCTTGTGTCCCTTTATAAACCTGCACGTCATTGTTCTTCATATCTTGCATGTAACCTCCTACCAATGCTTAGCCCGTAGCCTTCAATCCCAATGATTTTTTAAGGAAAAATACTAAGGAGGGTGTGGGTGAATCAATATTTTAAACTACTTAAACTTTTCTTTTCTTATTCTAATTTTTGTATGCAACTCTTATGAAGTAAACCTATGTATGTATGCAACTATGATGGAGACAAGTAGCGTATATCAAGTTCACTGACTTTTTCAGCTAATTCATCATCTATTTAACATGAAAAAGTATATGAGTACTTCATTAGACATTAATTAAATAGTAACCATGTGAAGTAAGAACACAATAAGCCATCACACACAGGAAACACATGAACACTAGGATTTTTTGGTGGAAACGCAATGTGGGAAAAAACCACCGTGTTGTCGTCTTTGTTTTCTTATTTTATCATAAAGAGAAATTTTTTACAATCTTGTACTAGTGCAGACTCATACCAATACACAAAGACTCACTTGGAGAAGGCTACAACTTTCTCTCATTTTCTAGCTTCTACTAGAAGGGGGCTACAAACCCCTTATCCTTTGTTCTTTGTTGATCACTTTTTAGAATGTTTCAAACTGGATACATTCCCAATATCAAACAATAATACTGAAACCAACACTGTACCATGTTACTTAATCACTAAACCAACTGTATCATCAAGTCAAACATAGGAATAACATGTTCAAACAACCAGACCAACTTATATCACTAAATGCCCTTTCATCAAAATACCAAAAAACATATTGTTCACCACTTAAACCAATTTCTATCATTTCAAACACTATCTAAACACATGACAGAATATATACGCTATTTCTCTTACTCATACCTGCATATGTACGTGTTTCCATGGAAGCATACTCACGTATGGATCTAAAAATATTGATAGTTGAATTTGTATCCCTGTACCACTAAATCAATCACCCAAATAGATACTGAAGACGACATCAATCACTGAACCAAATACATATTATAGCAGCGTCATCACAAGTCAATACTTTACTTGATAATCAATTCAGGCCAAATAATATTGTTAAACATAGATAATTATAAGATACTTTATCGATAGACAATAGCAAACATAACATAATAGATCAACCATTATCGTTAGCTCATACTGCAAAAATACAAAAGATGTACATGATTGTTATAAAGAACTTTCATGTATGTACACGCCTTTTAAACTTGAAACCTACATACATATATGTCTATTCTGTAGAATGTATACGTAATTTTTCTAAACCACACCTACATACATATCTGTAATTACCGAGTCAAATCCTCACTACACATTAGAACACCTATCAAACCCAAATCTCAGCATACACCATAACAACTACACATCATAAATTCATCATCACAAATACATCAAACCATAAGCAGATTATTCAAGATATAGAAATTTTAGATCTAATAGATTTGATCCATTATCATACTCGTTGGTGCACATTTATTTCATATCAAACCAGTCATCAATAACCCAACACATGTGCCATTAGCACTTTGATCTCTATCTCCTTATATAGCTTAGGCCTCAGCCAATACCTTAGCCTGATTCCATAGTTATGTCAATGGTATTCTTTGATGGGATAAAATATCTGTTTGCGTGCCCATTATTATGGGCCAATACCATGGTAAATACCCTTGTTATTGAGAATACTATTGTGCAAAATCTATACTTGACTTTGCTTCAACATAACTATGTATGTATGTGACCTTTGGTCACAAGACCCACATATACTTCTTAAAACATCACCTTTAGCTTTCCTCTATCTATGAACTAATATTCCTTTGTCCAATCTCTCTGTTACATTTGTACTGGCCTGTATACTCATTCTTCTACCATCATGTTGAAATCTTTATCAAGTAGGTTTCCATCAAGGACAACACATTAGACATAATTCCAACAACCTCCCCTTTGGGACTTGATAGAAACCACTTTGGTGTTTGGTCACCACCACCAATATATACGTGTAAACACATCTGTAGATATACCAAGCTTCTCTCCTAAGTCACTAATCATTCCCAAACACCAAGCATCTCCCCCCCTTTGACATCAAGGGAAATGGGCTAATGAATGTTGAATGAAGGACTCTTTTGTAGTCTATTGTTGATGAATATGAGAACTAAACATGCTCCCCCTGAGTGTGTGCTAAAACTTATAGAAGATATGAAAAGAAGTACATGATGTTATGACTCAACCAAATATGACCTTTCCTATCACCAAGGACTCATGCTTACATCAATTACCCAACATAGTGTGGTTACATATTTGACTCAACATTACATCAAATGCCCAAAATAATGGAATTAGATACATGACGAACTTGACTCCAATAGTTCAATCATGACTGAATATAAAAATTTACATCATGGGTCTTTATATGACCTTTAACTAAAGATACAAATATGACATTTAGAACCAAAACAAAAGACCTCAATAAGACCATGATAGTCATGAGCAAGTATCATACATTATATAGGATCTACACCATAAGCATTGAGTGTGGCAATAAACATTTCAACAACATATGTTTCCTTAGCAGAATCATCCATGATATATACCTATCATGAACATCATCATACTAGAATGCTAAAGAAATCAGAATTCCAACAATGCACTATTAGAAGCTTAGAAAATTCTCCCCCTAAACCGGTGCCAACTGTTCACTGTTAGATCCAATCACATTAAGTCATCCATTACTTAGGCCATCAAAGTATCTTCATCAAAGCATCAAGGCCATATTGCATCAACTCATAAACAATCATAAGAAAATACCACTTCTAAGTAGCATCTGAGCAATAACAGACTATAGCCATCAACATCAGGACAGAAATGCCATATAATAACTTTTTGAATCATATCAAAGCCTTTTCTTGAGTCTATTCCACTATTTCTTCATCATAGAGAAACATATATGAATTTCTAGATCATAACTCACATATATACGTGACTACCCTTCATAATATCCATGTACATAAAGAAAAATAATGTTGAACTTTTCATACCCACAACTCCCCCTGAGCCTGTATTGTTTGTACTTATTCACTATTACTACATCAGATGTATTATTAGTAATATAAGAAACATGAAAATCAAAATAACCATGGGGAGTCATCATCAAAACAACATATGTATTATTCCCCCTGAATATGAAATATCTGTCTGAATAATTAATGAAGTGATGAAGCAGAGACCACTCCTAGGTTTTATCTGAGATATTCAAAGGAATAATATGGAAAAGGCTTTGTAAATATATATGCAACTTGTTCCTTTTAGGGAACATACTCCAGTTTGATCTTTTGTTCATGTACCTGTTCTCTCAGAAAGTGATATTTGATTGGAATATGCTTGGTTTTTGAGTGCATGAAAGGATTTTTAGAAATACTTATGGCAATAGTATTATCACACAAAATAGGTATAGGTTGAGGACAAGTGATTCGAATATCTTCCAATGTTTTCATCATCCATAGAATTTGAGTACAACAAGATGCAACAACAACATATTCTACCTCAGCAGTAGATAAAGCAATGAAGTTTAATTTTTTGCTAAACCATGATACCAAGCAGGGTCCCAAATAGAATGCTCCTCCATTAGTACTTTTCTAATCATCAACATTGCCTGCCCAATCTACATCTGTGTAAGCATGAAGATAAAAATTTGCATTTTTGGGATAACATAGGCTATAATCTTGAGTTCCTCATAGATACTTGAATATTCTCTTGACTTCATGGAGATGAGTTTCTTTAGGATTTGCTTGAAATCATCCAACAATAACAACTACATGCATGATCTCTAGTCTTGGCTTGTAAGGTAGATAAAGCTCCCAATGATATATTTGTATTCTGGTTAATTTATAGAGGGAGAATCATCATGTCAACTGAGCTTACAACCTATTACCATTTTTGTGCATATAAGTTTGTAGTCTTCCATTCCATAGTTCTTTAAAATATTCTTGAGGTACTTTGTTTATGAGAGAAATATTCCATTCTTTTCTTTTTGAACTTGAATACGAAGAAAGTATGTTAGTTCACCAAGTAATGGCATTTAAAATTCTTGTTGCATGACTGAGGAAAAACTGACTCATAGAATATGTATTGCTTCCAAATATGATGTCATATATGTAAACAATAACTATTAAAAGTTTACCATCATGCATATTTATATATACATTGTTATCTACAAATCCCTTAGTGAATCATTCTTGTTGAATATATTTGGCAAGGTGATAATACCATGCACGGGGAGCTTGTTTTATCCCATATAATTCTTTCTTTAGTTTGCAAACAAGGTTTTTATCATTTGCTAGAATGAACCCTTCAGGTTGCTCAATACAAACTTCTTCTTTTATGTCCCCACTCATAAATGCATATTTAACATCCATTTAATATTCTTTAAAGTTATGAAAGCTTGAAAAAGAAAGGAACATTCTTATGACTTCAAGTCTAGCTATAGTTGCAAATGTTTCTTCAAAGTCTATTCCTTATTGTTGGGTGTAGCCTTTGTGTACAAGTCTTGATTTGTTTCTAATTACCTCTCCATTTTCATTTAGTTTGTTTTTTAATACCCATTTTGTCCCAATAACATTTTTATCATGAGGACTTGATACTAATTCCCATGTATGGTTTTTTTTCTATTTGGTCAAGTTCTTCATCCATATCCTTAACCCAATATTCATCTTTGCTAGCTTGATTTACATTTTGTGGTTCAATTGTGGATAATAAGTCTAGATAATTAGAATTTCCAACAAGACTTGTTCTAGTTTGTACTCCAACTTCCTTATCACCTAAAATTTGAAATTTTGGATGATGTTGCTAAACATACCTTCATGGAGTATTTTCTAATGCTTTTGTACTGTCAATTCCTTATTTAGAGGCTTCTCCAAGATCCTTTTAGCTTGTTGTAAGAGTATCTTTGTCATCTACTTGTGCTTCCTTTTTTGTACCCTTGGATGCTTCATCAATCACAAAATCAATGCATTCAACAATATTTTGAAGTCTTTTATTGTAGCATATATATCCTTTGCTTCTAGAGAATTTTTTTCTTGCAAAGACTCTAAAATACTTGAAAGTTGGATGTTTACCAAACCATAGATCATGAGGAGTTTTGTCACTATTTACCTGAATATGTGCTTTGTTGAGGATTTTTAATCTCGTATGTGTTTCATCCCACCAAAAGGTATGAGGTGCTTTAGACTCATCAAGCATGGCACATGGCATATGTTGGATTGTTCTATTAATTATTTTTAGCACTATGTTTTTTTGACAAGTTTTAGGCATAGAAAATTTCCTCTTGATGCCATGTTGTTCACAAAATTTGAAAACTCATTCTTTTATAAATTCTCCTCCTCTATCAGATCTAAGACATTTGATTTTCAAATCTAACACATTTTCTACTATAGCTTTGAAGACATTAAATTGATCAAATGCTTCATATTTATGTTTTAATAAGCCAATCCAACACATATGAGTAAAATCATCAATGAATAATATGAAGTATTGTTCCCCCCGAGGAGACTTCTTTCTCATAGGATCACACAAATCAATATGAATAAGTTCAAGTGGCTTACTTGAAGTACCTTCTTTTGCATTAAATTGTACCGTATTTTTTTTACCAAATTGACATGATTTTCATATGGTACTTTTTCCTGGAGAGATGTTAGGAAATTCATGAACTACTCCCATTCTGCTTGACATATGTAGTTGACTAAAGCTTAGGTGTCACAATATCCTATGTCAATGCTATCTTTCTTCTGATTTTGTCAAGTAATGATGTTCTAAACCACCTTCCAAGACATAGATATTACCTGGAGTTATCATTCACTTTATTATGATCTTATATGTTGTTGGGTGTGTGTTATATTATTTCCAAGGCTACCACATGCATGGGGCACTCATAGGGGTGTTGGTAGCCCCCCTTCTACTTTGCGTTGGACGTAGTAGGGTAGGCAACTACCTCCCTGTCGGGGGGCTATGCAAGGTTTGGTAGCCCCCTTGCACAAGGTCTAGGGCAAAGCCCCGGGAAAATGTTTTTTTATCTTGTATTAGGTGGGTGGACCTACCTATGGTTTTGTGCATGGATTTCACAAATGGCTTTGGGCATGATGGTTTTTCATGCATGGTATTTTGTAGATCCGGTCACGGCAAATATGATTATGTTCTAATACAGGGTTTATGGATGGGTGTTATGGATTCTTTGGCACATATATATATGTATTTTAACATTGAAAGAATATAATGAAAAATCAATTTGGTAGTCCCAGTTTAGGGATCTAGTGGAAAATATCTGTGTATATATGTTTTATGTTTTATGCTCTTGCCATTTTTTATTTTCGGTTTTTCAGAATTTAAATGCAGGTAATTTCTGTACAGGATTAAAACCTACCTTTGGTATTAGATTTATTTCAGCATCAAGGGGACACCTTTGCTACTGAGGGGTTTTTCTCAGGCCTATGGTAGACCCTGTTCAGTGGGAGATCTGCGAGATCGATTCTTGTGGTGAAAGAAGATGGCGATCAATGGAAAGACATAGATCAAGAAAATTAATGGTCTGAGTTTTGAGTTGTGGAAAATCAAGATGGAGGATCTGCTGGTGGATAAAGATCAATGTATTATGGCAGATCCAAGTACTAAACCAACATAAATGTCAGTTGAAGACAGGGTGAAGTTGGATCGTATGGTAAAGAGCACAATACAATTGTGTGTTGTAGATTCGCTATTGTTGAATGTATCAGGGGAAGCTTTGATGAAGGCTTTGTGGGACAGGTTAAGGACTTTGTATGAATCTAAGTCTCTGGTGAATAAACCGTTCCTATGACAAAATTTGTATAACCTAAGGATGAAAGATGGAGACTTGGTGGAAGAGCATTTGAATGCCTTTAATATTGATCCGGGTCAGGGTGTGACAAAGGACCCTTCCAAGACCTTTTAATTTCGTTATATGTTAAATTGCATTTTTAAAAGAACATCAATGAATACATCTACATGCTCTAAAGAACAGGAACATGTCAATCATCAACACATGAAAACATAAGATGTTGATAATGGAGTTTGTCAAAGAGGGACGACGTCTCCAGGCCCCAGTGTCAAGATGGTGTAGGCCGTTGCAGTAAGTGTTATCAATAGTGATAATGTACATAGAGGTGATGTCACTATCATACAAGGAAAATCCCCTCACGTCAGAGTGGTGCTAAGAGATGTTCCACTATAGGAACTCTCAGTCAAAAGAATCCTATCAGTATGACACAAACTCATGCATGATGAGCATCCCTCCAACATGGCATAAAAGGGATCTCAATGCAAACATACATGATGACAATATTAGTATCCCAACAACATACAACAAAGGGATCCCAAAACATAACATGACGAATCATGACAACAAGTACATCACATAGACGATTATGTGTCACATCAACCAGGAATCAGGAAAACGAATAAGAAACAAGATCCCACATCATGCATCAAATAGGGATATGTGCAGCACAATGCATAGCAAAAGATGTACATGAACACACTGCATGTACCTCACAACCAAGGGCCATCTGAAGAAGTTGACGTCAAACCATAAAGTTGTTCATGCCATCGATATCATGACATCAATCGCATGGAAATGGTTGCTCATACATGAATGATGACACCTACATTCCACTTAGAAAAGTGGCTGAAAAATGAAATGAGCGAATGAAAAATCTAAATGCACCATCAGATTTGTGGCATCAAATAGTGCAGAATCGAATATCAAATTTCTAAATTCTGAGAAATTGAGAATCTCAGGCTCAAGGAATCTTTGAGATTCCCCCTAGATTCCTCAAAGATTCTGTTCCATGGGTGGATTGGAAATCTGCAACTCTAATGGTGAATTTGACCTCACCATTGTGATTCCTACGAAAAACCATGAAAAACGACTATAAAATTGACTATATTCTAACATTGAGAAAGATTACCTCAGGAAAATTTCAAGGATCATGGTTCTACTCCCTATTTTTGCAGCAGTGATGGTTCCACCTGCATACTGAAAAATGGTCGAAAAATGCATAACTCTGATGGATAAACAGACAACACCAATGTGTTCGTGGCGTCGACAAATGCTGAGACCATATAAAATTTGTCAAAATCTAACAAAGTGAAAATTCGGCCCCTCCTACAAAATGTTGCCTCGAATTGCATGCACTACCTCCTCTACCTTGAAATGTGTGTCTGCTCTTGGTTCCACCATTTTCCCTCACGCACTGAAAAAAAAATTGGGTTTTGATAAAAAAATTGTGGGCAGATTAAACAAGGAGGTCATTGCGCACAATGGTAAAGTTAAGCAGTTTGTTGAGGAGGGGTTGGATGGTCAAACCTCGTCCCTCCCTTTTTATATATTATGTTTAAAAAAAAGAGTTGTTTTTTGGTATTTGGCTATGGTTGGGTCCACATTGGGTGGCCCGTCTATACCCTCCATAATCATACACTATATGGGGGGTGGCGCACTAATGGTTTTAATGTTTGGTGGTTGGTTCATTCATGGGGCCACTTGGTGGGGGCCAGCCCACATAGGTTGGGTAGGTTCGATCCCTACCATCCCTGCAATAACATAGTGGTTATGATGTTAAAGGAGAGGCATGGGTGGTGGGGGTGGTGGCCCACTACCACCCTTTCTTATGTTTTTTTTTTATTAAAAAATTATCAAACCAGAACCTTTTGAAAATTCAAATTTTTGACCATAGGAGTCATTCTAACAAGGCCACAATTTTGCCTAAAATCTGGCTCGGAGTTGGCCAAAATTTGATGGCTAAGTTCTGTCCAAATTATGGCCTCCTTAAGCCTACCCAGTCAACAAAAGTCAACCCAACTTTTACTATTTCTAACTTCCGCATATGGACTTAGTTTGATGAACCGTTTGCACCACCATGATCAAGGCAATGAGATCTACGCTCTGGTCCTAATTTGAGCATAATCCAAACACTTTGATTTTTGAGCTTTCCTAAGTCCTTGTCTTGTGTGTGTCTCTGGAGCCACCTAGACCAATCCTCCCCACTGAGGAGCTTTTGGTCCTACAAAAGAATGAAAACTAATCTGCAAGATCTCTATACCTTGTCTGCATCACAACCATCCTGAAAGGCCTGGCTTCCATCTCCTTCAACTTTGTTCTTCGGAGCCTTAACCAATGAGACTACACCTACAACCTTTGCAAACTATCATACATTGTTTTGCAAATTACATGCTTGACTTTCATGACCAACGAATGACCCAAACATCCCATACTTGCCACAAGTTCATAACACATACTCGATGGTCAAGTTTACATCAAGATGGATGCAATACCCCAGCTACGAAAACAAGGCCAGCATATCATTGTTGCTTTAACTAGTGATGCAAAACACTTCACACTGCAACACATGATTTACAACTATAAGGCCAAACACTATTGTCTCTTTGACAAGTGATGGAAACACGACAGCACTTTCATAGTTCAACATGTGACACAAATTAAGACCAGACATCATTGTTGTTGAACAAGTGATGGAAAACACATCATCACTTTTACATCTTAAAATGCAACAAATGATTTACAGAAGCACGACCCTGACAAGCTAACATATCTAGAAACCATTTTTCACTTATGAATGTGAATGGGTCACCTCCTTGTGGTGGTTTTGCTTGTCAAACAATTGATTCACCTGGTTCATGCACGATGCTTTGTCTTTAAGGTGCTGCTTAGGATAGAGCCTCCAACAAGTGGTTCTTTGATGACCATTTATGTCACAATGACTTCTATAGGTTTTTTTCCTCCAGATCTTCTTAACATGTTTCTTTACCTACTGTTGAGAGGGTCTTTTACGCCTCATCCTTTTTTGTGCTACCATTATTTTCCAACACTTAGAAAAGGTATGGTTATGTAATCCACAAAAGGTACATGTTTTTTGATGTCTTGATTTATGTTCATCTTTATCAGCATGATTATAATTGAAATGAACATTCGAATGTTGAAACTGGTTATACCTTTCCTTGTTGCTTTCGGTGTAATTATGGCGATGAGAGCTTGCCTCAGCTCTTTCCTTGCAATGGGTGCTTCCATGGGGTAATGGGGATGTGTTCCCATCATTCTCTTTCCTTGACAATTTCGACGATGTCTGGGAAGAATATGACACCTTTGAGAATTCTCCTTTGATGTATCTAAAACTTACAAATTGAGGTCTCTGCACAACCTTCAATGGTTGAGTCATGTCGTTTTTATTAACACTAAGTTCTTTTTCCTCCTCATGCCTCATCCTGGTAGGGAGCCTCATGTTTGTCCTTGTAATTGGGTTCTCCAAATCTCCAACATAAATCATACTATATGATGACGAAATTGAAAGGAAATCAATGTCTTTTACCTCCTCTATCAATTTGGAAAGAACTGATGAGGGTCACTCATCATTTGTTGTTGGTGGTTCACAAGCTGTTGTGGCGCATTCTCCAACTTCCTTTTTGACATACCCAAGTCCTGCCTGACGGAGTAATTCTTCTACTTTGATGGGCTTGAAAATGCCTTGGCCATTAATTCCCAAGCCGTTTCCTTCATATCCCATTCTCTTCAATAGTTTGGATCCAATTCCTTTGGTATGATTTTCAAAAATAGCGAAATCATCATCACGACATATACATGAACTCAGAGAACTACTTTTTACCTCACATGGGTCACACTATAGCGTTTCCAAGGCCTAATCCTTAGCTTGCAGCTGTCGTAGCAGACTATGTTTCTCCTCTTTCTCTTCATGTAGATGCATCTTCTATTCAGCGCTCTTAGTTTAAAGATTCTAGTTGTTGTGCTTTAGTTCTTCCAGGACCTCTTCCGTGGCTTGTAACTGAAGCTGCAATCACTCGTTTTCCTTTATCTCTTTCTGTAGAGTTTCATACATTATTTCCACTCTTTTGTAAATTTTGAGCATGGTCTCATACATCTCTTTTTCATCCTCTATCATTGCACATTCCATTGTTGACGCTACAATTCACATCAACACAAAGACCGCTCTGATACCACTTGATCCAGGTCCAGGTGTGACAAAGGACCCTTCCAAGACCTTTTACTTTCGTGATGTGTTAAATTGTACTTTTAAAAGAACATCAATGAATACATCTACATACTGTAAAGAAGAGGAACATGTCAATCATCAACACATGAAAACATAAGACGTTGATAACGGAGTTCGTCCAGGAAGGACTATGGCTCCGAGCCTCGGTGTCAAGATGGTGTAGGCCACTGCATTAAGTGTTGTAAATAGTGATGATGTACATAGAGGTGATGTCACTATCTAAAGGAAAATGCCCTCACTTAGGAGTGGTGCAAAGAGATGTTCCACTACAGGAACTCTCAGTCAAAAGACTCCTATCAGTATGACACAAACTCATCCATGAGAGCATCCTGCCAACATGGCGTAAAAGGGATCTCAATGCAAACATACATGATGATAATATGAGTATCCCAGCAACATACAACAAAGGGATCTCAAAACATAACATGATGAATCATGACAACAAGTACATCACATAAATGATTCTACGTCACAACAAGTAGGAATTAGGAAAACGAATAAGAAACAAGATCCCAAATCAAGCATCAAATAGGTATCTATGTAGCACAATGCATAGCAAAAGAAGTACATGAACACACTCCATGTACCTCACAACCCAGGGCCATCTGAAGAAGTGGATGTCAAATTGCTGAAGCTATTCATGCCATCAATCTCACGGCATCAATCGCATGGAAATGGTTGCTCGTACATGAATGCTAACACCTACATTGCATTTAGAAATGTGGCTAAAAAATTAAATAAGTGAATGAAAAATCTGAATGCACCATCAGATTTGTGGCGTCGAATAGTGCAAAAGCAACTGTCAAATTTTTGAATTCTGGGAAATTGAGGATCTGGGGCTCAAGGAATCTTTTATATTCCCCCTAGATTCCTCAAAGATTATGCTCCATAGGTGGACTAGAAATCTAAAACTCAAAAGGTGAATCTAACCTCACCATTGTGATCCCTTTTGAAAACCATGAAAAATGACTGTAAACTTGACTATATTCCAACATGGACAAAAATTACCTCCTCGGGAAAATTTCAAGGATCATGGTTCCACTCCCTATTTTTGCAGTAGTGACAGTTCCCTCTTCATACTGAAAAATGACCAAAAAATGCAGAACTTTGATGGAGAAATAGATAGTGCCAATGCGTTCATGTCATCGAGAACTATTGAAACCATATAAAATTTGTTAAAATCTTACAAAGTGAAAATTTGGCCCCACCTGCAAAATTTTGCCTTGCACTACATGCACTACTTGCTCTGCCTCAAAATGCATGCCCACTCTTGGTTCCTCCATCTAGCCTCACACACTAAAAAGAACTAGGTTCTTGTAAAAATTTCATGGGCAGATTAAACAAGGAGGCCGTTGGGCACAATGGTAAAGTTAAGCAGTTTGTTGAGGAGGGGTCAGGTGGTCAAACGTTGCCCCTCCCTTTTTATACATTATGTTTAAAAAAAAAGAATTGGGTTTTGGTATTTGGCTAGGGTCGAGTCCGCATTAGGTGCCCTTCCCATACCTTCAATAACCATACACTAAATGGGGTGGCGCATTAATGGTTTTAATGTTTAGTGGTTGGTTCATTCATGGGGCCGCCCAGTGGGGGCCGACCCACGTCAGCCGATCAAGTTCAATCCTCAATGGCCCCACATTAACATAGTGGTTATGATGTAAAAGGAGAGGCATGGGTGGTGGGGCTGGTAGCCCACCACCACCCTTTTTTTATAATTTTTTTTTATTAAAAAAAGATCAAACCGAGATTTTTTTAAAATTTGGATTTTTGACCTTAGGAGTCATTCTAACGAGGCCATAATTTCACCTGAAATCCGACGGTCGGGTTCTATCCAAACTGTGGCCTCCTTAAGCCTGTCGAGTCAACAAAAGTCAGCCCAACTTTGACTGCTTCTAACTTCCACATGCGGACTCCGTTTGATGAACCATTTGCACCACTACGATCAAGATGACGAGATCTATGCTCTAGTCCTAGTTTGATGATAATCCAAATAGTTTGATTTTTTAGCTTTCCTCAGTCCTCTTTGTCCTGTGTGTGTCTCTAGAGCCACTTGGATCAAATATTATGGTAAGCCAATTATTATATGTTGATATTAAAATTTCAAATGAAGATAAGTGCATTAGTTTCTTGTGTTCTCTACGAGATTCATGGGATAGTTTGGTTGTTGCAATAGGTAGCAATGCAACTACCATGTATTTTGATGAAATAGTCTCATCCTTGTTTTCGGAGGGGATGAGACAGAAACATATGGAAGGCTAGAATGGTGATGCCTAGTCTGTACATGGATGTTCTGAGAATAGAAACAAAAATAATTCCTCGAGTGGGAGATCTAAATCTAGAGGGAGATCTAAATCTCCATGAAAACTTGTAAAGATGTGTTGGAAATACGAAAAGCAAGGGAACCTCAAAAGCGATTGTAAATCTAAAGCTCCTGAGAAAGGAAAGGGATAGGATGATGCTCATTCTACAAAGGTGAAAACCACCTCAGATGAAGGTGGGGATGTGTACTTGGATTCTTCTTCAAGTACACATGTAGATCATGAGGCATGGTTGATTGACTTAGGTGCATCCTTTCACTTCACTCCCCATAGGGAGTGGTTTTGCAAGTATGATAAATATGATGGTGCTGATGTATTCTTAGGGGACAAAAGGAAGCCTACAATCTTTGGTCACAGAAAAGTCAAGTTGAAGTTGAAAGGTGGAAGGATTAGAACACTTTCAGGTGTTCTGCATTATTGAATTGGCTAGAAATATGATCTATGTAAAAAAGTTGGATGATCTAGGTGTAAAAACAGTGTTCGAGAAAGATACCTGCAAGATGGTTCAAGGAGGACTAGTATTGATGCAGTGTGTTTCAATTGGAACTTTATACAATATTAATGGTAGGACTATTATTGATGGGTGCAATAGTTCTATTGTTCCTAAAAATGGAGCAGAAAATATAGTGGTCTCTGGAGAAAATACCATGCTATGACATAAAAGTTTTGGACATATTGGAGAGAAGGGCCTTTGAATACTTAATAGTAATGGTATGGTAGAAGGTATGTCTAATTTCTCTGTGGATTTTGATTTCTGTGAAAATTGCATATATGGGAAGCATAATTGGGTGAATTTTTTATTGCTACTCTAACCTTTGAAATAATGCCACAAGGGTCATAAGACAATGTAAAAATTAGGTTGAACTTCATTTCTTTAAGCATTTTATCTACTTCTTCACCTATTGTCCTAGTATTACATACAAATGGGCCCACCTATATCTTTATAATGTATTGTGATTTCTTCTTAGCGACTAGAAAGTGAATATCATCAGAATTTAACATTTGTCTAATATATTCCAGGGCATAAATCCTCATGGGGAGGTATATATGGAGTTTATATGGTGCCAATTCACAACCATAAACCCTACTTTCTATGTAGTTTTGGTATAAATACCAATCCCATGTCTTGGCTTTATCTGTTCGATGTAGAATTCTTTTAATACCTTAATTGGTTCTGGGTTGTATGGAATTGTTGAGGATGTTAATTGTTGGGTGAACAAATTCCTCAATAAAATGCCTATAAGAGAACTCCTACTACTCTTTCATGACCAATGAGGTCCAAAAGATCATTGGCCATCGGTTTCCTGCATCATCAAGCTTCTACATTTCAAAATTGAACTTATCTACTTGATAATAAAGGAGCATGTAGATTAAAATACAGGTGTAATTAAACACCTGCTCTGCTCTATGGGAAATTTTATAAACTTTTCATGAATACTGTCAGCCAAGAATTCACTGAAATTGAATACAATGGATGGCTTATTATCTATGGAAAATATGGAGAGGAAACCTAAAATGGGCTCATCTACCCACAGATCATAATAATAACCCATATTATAAGAAATTATGGATATTATTTGTTTGGCTTGATCAGGGAATATCAAGGAAAGATATGGAGTATTCTTCTTAGGTAATTGGGCATTCTCAGGCAAGAAGATCTCAAAAATTTTGGCTTTGGTATCAAAATCTAGCTTTTGGTAGAGCTGGGTGAGGGCTTCTAAGTAGAAAGGAGTATTATTTTCCATAGTGGGAGCTAACATCATTTGGTCTATGGACTAGGTAGTAATGGTAAAGAGGATGTCACCAATTGGGGCCATGATAGCTCTTTCGATAGGGACATAATAGGCTTGACATTTTTTGGTGAATTAAGGGGCTTGGAATGTTAGAGGGAAGATGTAATGGGGAAGATTGGACACCCAGAGACCAATTTCATCAATTCTAACTCCATGCTTGTCTTCCAACCAACAGTATAACTCTAAAAAATTACAGTCACATTACGTTACACTAATCCGATAATCCCTATCAGCTAAAGGGATGTGATCTAAACTATGGATGGAGGGATCAAGGGATTAATAGTTTAATCTTTATTTTTGCTCTTGGGAGGCATGACTGTATTAGTGAAAGATAAAAGAAATTGATAGAAGATCTTATCGAGAAATAGATGGGGTAACGAATTGTTAGGGGAAGGAGACAGAGGACTGCCAATTTCGATCTGGTTTTGGTCAAGGAAATACTCTAAGAATAGTCGCTAAGAAAAAAAATGTCAATAACATCAAATAAGCACTGGAAGGGATTAAAATGATGGTTTCAAAATCTTTTAAACCATGCTGCAAAAAATTTGTTGGAAAGGCCACGGAACCATTAAGTTTGAATGGTTACTCGGGAATTGAATTGAATGTCGAACGATTATTTTTTCGGGAGTACATTTAAGTGAACAACGTCTAGGTGATGTGGCGAGAGGAGAGTGGCAGAGGATTCATGGTTGTGACATGGTAAATCAAGCGAAGGGAAAGCAGTTTCGGAGGGGGTAGTAGGTGTTAAGCAATTTTTTCCAGGGGGTGCCAAATGCAGAGTGGGTGCTGCGTAGGGGATGGGGCGCGACGATGGAATACCATTTTCGGAACCCCCCCCCCCCCCCCTAACGTAAAGGCAGGATGGAGAGGGGGGGGCCGAAGAATGATATGTGTCATGGATCATGAGAGGGAGAGGATCCTGATGCTCTGACACCACTGTCTTTTAACCATATACGACAGAGAAACTTTCTCACCATGTGCCTTTCATGTTTTTCCTTTTTAACTTAAGATAAAGGTTTAGGAATAAAATTATGAAAAATCACTTTATCCCATTGCACCTGTTTATCTTTTTACCATATCATTAAAACTTAGGATATAAATGGCATAGGCATATCTTTATAAAAAACCATCTAATTTAGCTACCCTTAACTAAACTAACATTTTATTTTTCTAAAGGGTGCACTTAGACTACCAAAACCACATTTGTTTTTTTATACAAAATGAAAAACTATCTAACCTATCCCTTATTTCTCCTATTGATTCAGATTAAATAGTTAAATCAATGTCATTTTCCACCTAACAATTGATTTACCAAGATTACACTGTTTGGAAAATCTTTATTCTCTAACCTAATTTATAGAAATTTAAACAAGTTTAACCATGATTACACTGTATGATTAAACAAATATCTAGTGATTGTGGCATTTTGAACAAGCTGCACACAATATTTATTTAACAATG
The DNA here is from genome assembly GCA_000404065.3 of Pinus taeda. NCBI lineage: Eukaryota > Viridiplantae > Streptophyta > Pinopsida > Pinales > Pinaceae > Pinus > Pinus taeda. Next base: position 198,590 of record APFE030494179.1, on the reverse strand, counting down.
ATGAAGAAAACTATCTATCAGTAGTGGCATTTAGACTTGCAATACTTTCAGAATTATTCCTTTTTTCTTTTTTCTTTTTATGGGGTTGTATTTTTCATTCTTTTTCAATATTTTTGTTTTTCCCCTTTTTTCTTATTTATACCCTCTTTTAATTTTTTATTCTATTTTTCTTTTATTTTGAAATCATTGGCAGATTGACAATTATTTACATTATAATATTCCTCAAATAAAATACTCAAATACCTTGAGATCTTATAGATTATAGGACCCTAACAGATTGCATGTCCTATCACATGATTGCATTGAAAAGGTATGAAATTTGAATGGATAGAAGAATATGCAACCAATTTTGAGGAGTTGAAGCAGTTGTTGACAAATTCTCTAGTTCTTAATATTGCAGATCTAGATAAAGTATTCGTGGTGTGTAAAGATGCTTTCAAAACAGGACTTGGTGGAGTCTTTATGTAGGAGGGACAAGAGGTGTGCTATGAGTCTATGAAACTAAATGAGCATGAGCAAAACTATGTGACTCATGATCTTGAGTTCGAAACAATTATTCATGCCTTGAAGATGTGGAAGTGTTGTTGTTGTGACAAGCACCCTCCAAATTTTTTCCTACACTCGAATTTTAGAGCCTACTATGGATCTTGTGATCAGTTTCTCTGTAGTCATTTCTTAGTTAGTTAATGCTTTTGATCTCCCTTCTTGGATTGGAAGTCTCAAGGGTACTTACTCACACATGCTCAGTCTGCAACAAGTTCATGAGCGCATTCTTTTATGCAGGCTTGAACAAACATAGCAAGTTCCATAAAGATCATGCTTGTACAATGGCCAATCCATGTCGATGGTGAGGGTGCACTGACATTGACAGTTTCTCACTTCTAGCTGCGTTTGTACTTCTATTTTGGGAGTTTTGAAAATTGTCACTTTCAACAACCTTTCTTTTGGTGAGTATCATTTTCATGTTTTGAGCTATCAGTTTTCCTTTATTTCATTCTAATTAGTGCCTATTTCATGTTATCTTCGCATTGGAACATGTTTATTTGATTTTGTTTGCATATCACAAGTGTCATTCGCACTTTAGAACTTGCCATATTTTAGCATGTTAAGTGTTGAAAAATGTTCATAAGCTCGTTTTGGTGGTTTCAAGAGGTACTCCTTGTGTATATGATTTGATATTACCATGTAAACCTCTGTCACACTCATTTCCAAAGTCTTAAGCACTATCGCACAAATGTCGTCATAGTTGTCACAAAGTGTATATTTAGTGTCGCACTTGTCATATTAAGTTGTCATAAAGGTTGTCACACCAAGGGAATTATGTTTTTGTGTGTTATTGATGATCTATGTTGTGTCTTTAAGTACTCTAAGTGTTTTATCACATTCATGTCCTATCACTATTCACATCAGTTTCATTGATCCCACACTTAGCCAAATTTTAAAAAATTCCTAGCAACCTAGCCTCATTCGGCCTTCCTGAACTGTACATTGCACACTTCCAGCCCTCAAGTTGCAACCATGCCTCTTGACACTAAGAAATGCATAGTTCCTTCCTTCTAGGACTATGAACTATGTATTTTAAGTGCTCAAGCCCAAACCTTGGCCTCCAAAATTATGCAATTCAACACTCCAACCTAGCCCTAAGTGTGCACTATGTATTCTCTGAGCTCAAGCACAAATCCTGAGCTCTTGAACTGCACAAACATGCATCTCCAAGTATTCTCTACCTCCTAGAACTATGTAGTTGATATAAATGGTGAAAAACCCTTCAGCCTGACTCACTAAGCATCAAAATTGTGTAATATGCCTGCACAGGCTAGCCTGTACTGCGCATTTCATAGTATCAAGGCTCAAGCCTCAGTCCTGAGATCTTGAGTTGTGCAATTGTGTAGCCTCTAAGCCTCTCCCTCAACCTGCCATCTGGTTTTGGCTTAGTTAGTGGATCATCATGCAACATCTTAGACTAGGGGTTTATGAGACTGATGTAATTTTTTCACAAGTCGATTGAAGATGCAAGAACTCTATCGTGCTATGAAAAGATGATGAAGAAGTAATTGAACAATGAGAACATGCTAGAATACACATAAGGAATTGAAGAGATAATCTGATCATCAGGTGAAAAAACAAAGGAACACTATATTACAATAGAAGATCAAAAATGAGGACCCCATGAAGACTCCATCTTATTCATAATCCTTTGGAGGGTGAATATAAAGACAAAGCATATCTCTCATGAAGATGAAGCTTTGCACATCTATTATTGAAGACAAATGAGTAGCAAGGATGTATTGACATTGCGATGTTATCAGGAAGTAATTGTTAGCAATGTCATGAGTTGTCATATGCAACATCATTCTTGTGGATTATGTAATTTCTTAACCGAAAATGTATTGTAAATTGGAATTATAAAGGACATGTACAGAAGATGAAGAGTCATGTAAAGTTCAAAAGTCATAGGAATTCAAACAGTCATGAGGGTAGTCAAAGAGTCACAAGGGAGGTGAAGCATCACCCTATTGGTTCTATATACACCCTCATTGTATGAGAAAATGACTTTTTTACCTTGGCTCCTCTCGAAAGGCATTCGAGATACAAACTAGTTCTTTTGGGGACCAAGGAGTGGCTCCAACCCTCCACTATTGGAGCTAGTGGGGTTCATTGTATACATGTGTCCGAGAAATTTTACTTAATATATGAAGTTTGACAGCCAACACATTCTTCATGCATGGATTTTGAATATTTGTAATATTTCTATGTGAATGTTTGTAGTTCATGTTTGTTTTCACCTGTGCCAAAGTAGTTGAACTATTTCGGTTATTTTAGTGCTTATCAAATTGAGAATGTGTTTTAATGGTTGTTATGAATGTCACATATTTGTGGACTAATCCACTGGATGCTAGACACATCGTTCTTGACAAATCTAATTACATAACCATCATATCTTTGTGGACTATTCCATTGTATGTTAGATCAATTCTTCGGGTTTGTTTGTGTTTCTACTAGAGTGGTACTATTATCTCTCTCTAAGATGCTCAAATTTCTTCCCCTCCATAGTAGAAGAACCTTGCCACACCTACGATCGAACATTCACCAAGCACACCCACTCACCTTTAGACATTACATGTGTTTCCATCTCTCTTGCTGACAGTTAGAGCCAAGGAAAATCTATAAGAATATATGGAAACCAGGATGATAGTCTCAATTAGGCTCCTACTCCAAATGGTATGAGGTTTAATTGGGACTTCAGATCAGGGATACTCCCTTAGTTGATAGATTTTGAGCACTTTGAATAAAACGGTACTAGAAGGAGGGCTAGATGATAGCCTTTTCATGTTGCATCCATTTTGAATATCTTATTCAAAATGGCTCTTCCCCAAATCATAATCCTGGAATGTTTTTCTAAAGAGCTTAATCTTACCATCCCTGCAGAAGTTATTCATAACTTGCCCCAATTTAATTTTGATCGTGAGGGTGAATTAACTCTCCATGAACATCTATTTCAGGTTGTGTATTTTTTACTTTCTAATGGAATACATTGTAAGGATGTCATGGCTAGATTACTCACCCTCACATTTGAAGGTTGTGTCAATCGATGGTGTCATACATTACCTACTGCTTTTGTCCATTCATTTGGCCAACTTGCAAAGGAGCTTCATAAAGAATTTGACATGTATGATTACTGAGATGTTCTTATAATAATTAATCAAATAATAATGAAGCCTAATGAATCAACCGAATATTTTTCTGATCGATTCCTTTACCTTTGTTATGAATTTCTAGGAGAAGAAATACATTGGGATTTCTTTAAATGAAAGTTTAAGCATTTTTTACACATATATTTGCACGGTGAATATGAACCCCTTGATGTCTCTACTTCCCCAACTTTTGTAAATCATGAAGCACCTCTAATTTCAGAGGATGAACCTACTACTCCTTTTGTTCGTTTTCCTCATTTTCTAGTTCTGATGTGGGTTGTTTCTTACAGTGATAATAAGGTTTGAATATTTGCAAATCAAATTCCTAATTAATCTCTTCATCCTCTCTCTACTTCTCATGATTTAGATGTAATGAAATAAACTGTAGAATACCTCATGGAGCCTAGGGTGATGGCTAATCCTTTCATTCCTCAAGATGACGTTTTCACTCTTAGCATCAATCTTCAATCTGGTTCCATTGAAAGTGTTACTTATTCAAGGGAAATCTGTCATTCTCTATCATCTACATGCCATGACTCTACTTATCATGAAATTCTTGATCAATCTACTCCACCAACTCTCTCTTCATGTTCTCTTGATTTTGAAGTTGTTGGTTCAAATTGTGATAAAAAACAAGGCAGTCACATTACACTAATAGAGGAGGAGGAGGAAATTGAAGAGACTTTTGATCTCTCTTCTCTTTTTCAAAGTCCCTCATGTCAAGATGATGCGCTTCCATTCTTGGATGATTTTCAACTTGATAATATGGCTAGTGAATCAAATGAAATAAATTCTTTCAATCAATTTGTAGCCTTGGGAAACAATCCTTCTGAAGGTGTTAATTTTGTTGAGGTAAGCAATGACAACTTACCAATTGTCACAATTGATCTTTTGGTTTCTCATGGAGATTTTAATTTAGATATATAATCTCATTCGGTCAAAGAATATTCTTTATCAAAACTTCATCTCCATCTCACTATCCCTTGTGCTCTACCATTTCTTCAATGCATCTACTCATGACAGAGGTACTTCGTGCTCTTCAAGTTATTCATCCGATGAGTTAAATTTTCAATCGACATAAGGTGGTGATATTATCCATGATGAAAATTAAAAAAAAACAAATCATTGAGTAATATTTCCACCCCAAGACCTATGCTAGTCAAGTGACAAGGTGGACATGGACCATCATGCCCCCAGACATGGGATACTTCCCGCAACATATGTGATGGGGGTAACAAATCAGGTATTAAAAGGGTATGAATGATGCCCCCAACTATAGCAGTATGTCGAACACCATTATGTTCCAAGTGCTCAAATAATGGATTCAAGCAGTCATCCTAAATGGCGCGAGATCCACTAGATGATGATGAGTAGGTGTAGGGGCATATGTTCCCCCTCAGTTTTGTATGGATGGATGTAGTATGTTAAGAACATGAAAATTTATTTAGAATAGTGTAGCTTAAACACATTTTGATGATGTGGCTTGTTAGTGTTAGTATCTTCATCCCTCCGTCAGTGATGAAATTCTCTTGTTGCGTTGCATGTTAGGCATCTCATTCGATTAGATGCATTCCATTAGGATCATGGATCATCTGACGGTAGTGGCTTATTATACATTTTCCCTAATGTCATTTACCTGCTGGCCCATTCTCATTCATCTAGATCATCTGCAGTCAATTTTTGTCTTTAAATCTGCAAATGTCATCTTTAGGGTTTTAGGTCTCATTAGGTCTAGGGTTTCATCAATAAGGTCTTCAAAATGCTCAATAATGGTCAAAAGGTGCATGAGGAGGTCAAATAAAGCTTCAGCAACAATAAATTCCATAATCACATGCTCAGTGATTGATTTTTCCTCAAAACCCTGTTTTGAGGAAAAACATAGTTTTTTATGTTTTCATGTACAAATTTGATATAATTTCAGTTTTTCCATATGTAATAATATCAGTGGCAACCTTGGTCACCTTGCCAAGCTTCAGCAACTCCATCCCCTACAAGACAAACAAAAAGTCAAAGCATTCGGTTCATCAAAGGCAAAAATAAGCAAATTACCCAAAACAGAGTTTTAAAAGCAATTCAAAGGCAAACATTACAAAGTGGGTTTTTATAAGTGAAAAATTAAAATCCTATGTATATAAACTATTTCTCATGTTTAAAAAACTTCATTTGCATCCAAAGGAAAAAGAGTGAACAAGAGAAAGGTCATGTTGAAGCCAAATAGAAAAAATCACAACAACTTTGGCAAATTTTAGGGGTGCGACACATTGGGTCGGGGGTGTGGTGCATCCATATGGCGTGGCGCATTGGGATACACTTTGTAGTGTAAAAAATTACATAGGCATGGCGCATTGAAGTGGCAGGGCACACTGAGTTTGTGGCATGGTGCACAGGGTTTGGAAGCTGATTTCATCCACAACCACCTCCCAGACTGCTAAATTTGCTCAATCCTTATTGAGTCAAGTAAGTTAACATTTCTCCATGGCCAGTGAATGAGCTTACTTTGATGTTTATGGTGATTTAATGAGAAAAAATAAAAACCCTACCTCTTTGCATTTCTTGCCAAAAACAGTTGTATAGGGTTTGCAAATTTTATGTTTTGCTGCCAATTTCACTCCTAGCCATTTCTCACTCCCTCACTCTTTCATTCCCTCCCTCTCATTACATTTTCATCAACCCTTTCCCTAAACCCATATCCCCAAATTACTAATCCCAAAATCCCTAACTCCCACTATCCCAAACCCTAGTTAAAAATTCTTGAACCCTAAGTGTTGTCCCAAGAGCCTAAATACTATTCCCTAAGCCCCCTATTCCCTAAAAAACTTTTCAGAAACATTCCCAAAAACCCTCATACACTTTCCCACCACAGCCCCTCATACATTCTCATCCTTGACAGCAAAAACCTAAAGACACCATAAATCTATTCATATTCATCAAAGAAAACTCAAACATTGGCAAACATGGAGTCAGATCCTTCCTATGACCGAGATGAGGAGACACTCATTGATTCTTATATAGAAATGCATGCACCAAGGAGTCCTCACAAGGGTGGTAAACATATACAAGAGGAGCCTACTTCACTTGCCGAGTTGTAGGCCTGTCCTCTTGCTATCGCATGCTTTCAACACCAATCTTGTTATTAGTTCTATGAGATGTTAGAGAGAGTCCAGTACCATCATGAGTTGGCCAGATTGTTTATGCTCCATCTTCATAATGGCCAAGTCACTCTAGCAGGGGTGACAATCACCTTGACGCCTGAGACTATTTCTCAAGCAACTAGCATTCTAAATGTTGATGAGCAGTGAAATAAAAGACAACAGATTGATAGAGAACATTATGAGCCTTACATCAAGGCTGGTTATCAGAGACATCTTAGTATATTTTTTCCCTTCTGATATCTAAAAGACACATATGCTCCCTTGATGAAACTTATAATTAAATATTTCAGCTGTGAGGGCCGGTTTTCTCACCTGTACGCCTATCACATCAGGTTGTTGATGCACTTCATGAGGGTGAGAATGATGAATCTCCCTTATTTTATTTACCAAAACATTGAGAAGATGATCACCTTAGTGCACAAGAAGCCTCCTTACTAGTAGTATAACAGCATATATCATTTTGCACTAATCAAAATTGTGGTCTTGCATCAGCTTGGTTTACAGAACATCTCATGGGAGGATTTCATTTCACGTGAGGTGTTCACGGGTCCTCAAGTACCCCCAACAAATTTTCATGAGATAGGAGGACCTTCACATCAGCAGGAGATTCATGAGACACAGATCACTAGTGTGCCAGTGTTTGTCACCTACCAAAAGGGCACTGGAAGGTTGTTTGTAGCAGTAAAGCGAGTACTATCTCCACTCAGGGTGGAAGGGGTGTTGCTTCCTCCATTGGCTGAGCAGGTATAGGACAATGGAAAGTGGCCATTACATGATGAGGGGCCTTCAGGAGGGCAGGAGACATATTTCATTCTTATTCAAGATGATGACACTGATTTGGGCTCACAAAGCTCAAAGCTCAAGGAGATCATTCAGGAGTAACAAGCGGACATTCATGATTTTTCTCTCAAGATAGAAAGAGCCAAGTGGATAATCAAATATCTAGATAAAAGAAACAAACGACTATAGGATCAATAAACCATTATGGAGCTACAAAACATACGGGAAAACTAGAAAGCTGCCAAGAGGAGGAATGTCAAGATGACACCACTTGAACAAGAAATCAATGTTGATCATGAGTCTTGGCTTGAGAAGGCAAATATCCACTTGGAAAAGTTTCTAGAGAAGGCCAATAGAGAAAAAACTATGTTGAGGCATATGGCCTATCACTACTTGGTGAGAAACAAAGTGTGCAAAGAAAGTATCAGGAACTTGAAGGCCAAGTTGAAGAAAGCATCGAGGAAGCGAAAAGAGAAAGATAGACTTCATATTTTGGCTGAGGCTTCCTTGGACCAACATAGCACTTAATGAAGGACACTCAACCCAAATTTCAAGAAATTTGGGACACTTTTTCCAATTTTGAAATTTTTGGCCTAAAAAAGAGGTTTTTCTTCCCGATGCGCCGCACCACCTAGCGCGCTCTTTTGATGGGGACGTCCTTTTGAGGAAAACTTAGAATTTTTAAATTTTTCATGGAAAACTATGCATGCCCACAAATGGCAAAGAAATTTTGACAGGTTTTGAGCTTCCAAAAAGGTCAAAAACACCTCAAAAATGACCTTTTTCTCCCCTTTTCGGACACACAGGAGGTAGTGTTGGGAGAACTCAGTTTGGGAAGAGTAAATGGATGCCAAATTCAAAACTTTCACCTTTTATGGAAATTAGACAGGTAGACCTTTCCAACAAGCCCACTTGGAGAAAATTTGGACGTCGCGAAGGCCTCCAAAATCAGCTTCAAAAAGGCGCTACGCATAGGGAAATCAGTGCGGCGCATAGGAGGAATTTTGCTCATTTTGGCCAAAAAAACTCTATTTTTCTCGCCTAGTTTCTTCACAGTTTTACTTTTCTCCTTTTAATTGTCAAACTCATGATGTAATTTAATGTGACTCGATGGATTTTGATGTAATTATGCTAATTTTTCACTCATAGAGGTAGATTCATCCATGAAAAGGTAATTTGCAACCGAATGAATCAGTTCCCTAGTTTTAAGAGGCAAGCTGTTCCACTGCTTACTTTTCAGTTCTCAGTTTAGAATTTGTTGGAACAGCTCATAAACTTATGAGATCGACCCCTAGAGGTTAGGATGAGTTTTTGGTTGCCTATATCTTGTAATTTTTCAGTGGTTAGCAAAGGTTGGAATTTTGGGAAAGCTTCGAGCTTCAATGTATACTCATTTTAGCAGTTTGGCTAAGGAATAGACCAGGGTTTGCAGCATTCTATGGGATTCTTGTATAATCTTGCTTTGGTATTGTGTTTCCTTCTGTAATTGTAATTTTACATGTGTTTTATGTATGCCATCATCTCTCTTTGCTTCATCTTAAATAAATTAAAGAAGGATAAAGGTAGAATCCATTGAAATTTGTAGTGTTCTACTTAGGGTTTTGTTTAGTTATTCATGTTTTCAATTGTTTGAAGAGTATCCCTGAGACTTTCTTGCCCTGTTCAACTCCTCACCTGTCTAAAAGCTCTCCATCTCGCTCAATTTGAAGTACCAAACCATTTTCCTACCTCGCCCCATAGAGATCTCTGCAAAACTGAGCCTCATTCCCCAGACCCAAATCTACCTTTCACATTTGAGCAAACAAAACATCATCAAATTCAATCAAAATCTTTTGAACACATACCTAGCCTAAAATCAGTCTTTACATCAGCCATCTCAAGCCTCATTGATCATATTTACTGAGATTGACAAGGAGAGAGCCTTCTCCTGACCTAGTAGGGCTAGCTCCCAGGTTAAGCGTGGTTTGATGTTACCCTAGATCCTACCTTTCTCAATCTGAGGTAGATCAGCTATGTACATACTAATTTAGAATCATTTGTTTTATATTCCGATAGTTTAAATGATGAAAATAGCCAAGTAGTTGAAGTAGAAGACATTCCAGAGATCACTGAAAATTTTAGAGAGGTCTTAAAGCAAGAAAGACAAAGACTAGATAGTACCACTGAGCAATCAACCTTCTGACAGCATCAAAATATTGATGGACAGCAAGGAAAAGTAAAAGAGGAAACATAAATTTAACATTTGGAAGAGGACAAAGTTGGTTTGTGGAGCATGGATTTTGATGGCGTGGTAGGAAGGGAAGGTGCTGGAATTGGCATTTGGATACACAACCTTATTTTCTCCCCAAACAAAGTGCCAAGTAATGTAAGGGTCTGTTCGTATAAATTGGCTTTTGAATGCTCAAATAATGAGGCTGAATATGAGGCTTTAACTATTGGTTTGAAAATTATTAGAAAGTTAAATGCTAAAAGAATTTTAGTATATGGCAACTCCGAGTTAGTTTTCAAGTAAGTGAAAGGGGAATACCAAGCTAAGCATCCTCAAATGTAGGCCTACCGCAATGTGGTATTAGATATCTTGAGATTGTTTTTAGACAACCCTTTGACATGTGCTCCTTGTGTTCAGAATGTCATTGTAGATTCACTTGCAACAATAGTAAGTAATTTGAAAATTCCGATGAATTCAAACAATAAGTTTGAAATTCATGTGAAACAATGGCCAACTATCCCTGACAATCAAAGGTATTGGCAAGTATTTCAAGATGATTAAGAGATCCATGAAGGTAAATTCAAAGACACTTCTATCGATGGGGAGCATGATGATGGTGAAGAGGATTTAGAAGTCAATCAGATGGAAGTTTTGCAGTTGAAGGACAATGTCATTCCTAAATGTCTTATACCTTTAGAGGAGCTATTTGATCAAGATGATGTAGCCCAAAAACTAAGCTTGCTGCCAATGGAGAAAGGAGTTGAGGATGTGAATATTGTATCAGTAGAAAATCCTAGAATGGTGAAGTTATCAAATTCATTGCCTCCACAGGTAAAAGAAAAGTATATCATTTTATTATCTTCATTTACTAATGTATTCGCATAGGATTATTCAGATTTGAAGGCATATGACACAAGCATAATTCAGCATCTCTTTCTGATCAAGCCAAATCAAAAGCCTTTTCGTCAGAAGCTAAGAAGAATAAATCCAAAGTTGTTGCCTTCAATAGATAAGGAAGTGAATTGGTTATATAAAGCCAGTATAATTGTCCCCATAAGATTTTCAGATTGGATTTCTAATTTGGTGCCCATGCGCAAGAAAACAGGTGAGATTCGGTTATGTATTGATTTCAAAAATCTAAATAAAATATCTATGAAAGATAATTATCCATTGCCCAAGATGGATCACATACTTGAAAGAGTAGTTGAAGCATCCCGCATGTCACTACTTGATGGGTATTCAGGTTATAACCAAATTCTGGTCCATGAGGATGATAGAGACAAAACAATGTTCACCACTCCATGGGGAACTTTTCATTATGCCAAAATGCCTTTCAGATTCAAGAATGCTGGTGCAAGTTTTCAGTGGGCAATGGATATTGCATTTGCTGATAAAAAAGATGTCTTTTTAGTTATTTATTTTGATGATTTGACAGTTTTCTCTAATTCAGATGAAGAGCACCTTTATCATTTGAAGATTGTATTTCAGCGGTGTAGAAAGTATGGTATGTCTCTCAATCCAAAGAAGATTCTGTTTGCCTTGGATGAAGGCAAGCTTCTCGGTCATATTATATCAAAGGAAGGCATCTGCATCGATCCAGCTCCAGTGGAAGCCATTCAAAAGATTGATTTTCCACAAACTAAAAAGGAGATCCAATCATTCAATGGTAAGATGAATTTCTTACATCACTTTGTGCCCAATCTTGCAGAACATTTAAGGGAAATCACAAACATGCTCAAGAAAGGTAGTGTAGTGAAGTGGACCGAGGAATCAATTAAGTATTTCAATTTGGTAAGGTTGGCCCTTTCTTCATCTCTAGTTTTGATCAGCGTGGATTATACTCAGGATTTCATTTTGTTTTCATTTTCCTTGGGTCATACTATGGCAGTGGTCTTGATGCAGAAAAGAGACCAGCTCGAGAGACCAATTGCATTTTTCAGTAGAACCATAAGGGATGCAGCTTTAAAGTACAATATTATAAGCAATTTCTTGCTTTGGTAAATGCATTGAAAGATTTTTGAGTCTATATTCTACATTCTAACATCCTTGCTTATGTCCCTAACACTATTGTTAAAGATGCCTTAGTGCAAACAGATCCAGAAGGGAGACGGGGCAAATGGATTGTTGCTTTGTTGAAATATGACATGGAGATCAAACCAACAAAGCTCATCAAAGGACAGGGGCTAGCCAAACTAATGGTTGAGTCAAATTTGCATGCCTTGAACATTAATCTCATTGTTGCTATGTCCGAGGAAGATGAACAAAGTTCACCCGCTTAGGAATCAGAAATTTTTCTTCTTTCTCCTTGGTATTCGGACATTGTTTATGTGCCCCAAAATCTATCACCAACACCTGGAATGGCTAAGAACAAGAGTAGGACTTTGAAATTAAAGGCTGCCAAGTTTTGTATCATCAATAATGCACTCTATTGGAAAGATCCCGGTGGTGTCTTGCTTAATTGTTTAGTTGAAGAAGAGGAAAAACAAGTCATGGAAGACTTTCACAAGGGGGATTGTGGAGGTCATCTTTTCTGGAAGACAATAGCCAACAAAATTTTGAGAGTGGGATATTATTGGCCAAGTCTTTTGCTGATGTGTACAAAACTATTACAAGCTGCCACGAATGTCAGATTTTTCAAGGTAGGAGAAAATTGCAGCCTTTACTGCTCAAGTCAATTGAATTAAGTGCTCCATTTTAGCAGTGGGGTTTGGAATTCATTGGCAAGATCCATCCTACTTCTTTAGTGCAACACAAGTGGATCCTCACAGCGATGGATTATTTCACTAAATGGATTGAGGCGATTCCCACTAGGCAGGCCACTGATTCAATAATCATTTCATTTCTTGAAAACATTATTTTGTCTCGTTTTGGCTATCCAAATAAGCTGATCACTAATAATACAACATCTTTTAAATATAAAAGAATGATTGATTTTTGTAATAAATATAAAATCACCTTGGGGCACTCAACTGCATATTACCCACAAGGTAATGGATTGGCAGAATCCTCAAATAAATCCTTGGTCAATATTATCAAAAATCTACTGGAAATGAACAAGAAAAGTTGGCACAAAAAGCTAGTTAATGCACTTTGGGCAGACAGATTAAGTCAAAAGAAATATATAGGCATGTTCCCTTTCGAGCTCGTGTATGGTGTTGACACAGTATTCCCAACCTCTCTTGTAGTCCTGGTGGTTAAACTCCTATAAGAAGTGGGCAGCAAATATGATCATTTGCAGCGGAGAATCAATCAAATGATTCATTTGCAACAAACTAGAGAGGAGATTTTTCAGAGCACTTTCAAGCTACAAGAGAAAATCAAGAAGATATATGATCGAAAGGCAAAGGTGGACAAGTTTCAAATAGAAGACATGGTGATGAAATGGGATGCGAGAAATGAAGATAAAGGTAAGCATGGCAAGTTTGAGAATATTTGGAAAGGACCTTTAAGGATTGTTGCATATCGGTGCCAAAATGCTTTCCTTTTAAAAGATATGAATGCAGAAGACTATCCAAGTGGGCTGTTCAACGATTGGCTACTCAAACGGTACTATTTTTGAAATGTTTTTTGCTGTCATATGTATCATTATACCTACCGGTTTGTTTTATTTCATTGCAAGCGTGTACTATCATCATTCATTTAGTTTGTGGCCCAAGGTGAAGGCTATAAAACTAAGGTTTGATTTCAGTTTTGGTTTGATTTGTTTGAGTCTGGTCTTTGAGTCGATTTCAGTCTTGAAATTGAGTCAGTTTTGAGTCAGATTTCAATCCTGAAATTAAGTCAAGAGTTTGGTTTTGGTTTGTCGAAGTTATTGACTCCATAGCCTAATGGACGAAGGCACTGCTTCTTTCCCAGAGATTTGTACTTCTTGGCACTACCAAGGAGCTACCATCCCCATTGGAGCCAATGTTAGTGTCGTTATCTTGATCCCTCTGTCAGTGATCAAATTCCCTTGTTGCATTGCATGTTAGGTGTCTCATCTGATCAACTGCATTCCATTAGGATCATGGATCATCTAACAATAGTGGCTTATTATACATTTTCCCTCATGTCCTTTACCTGTTGGCCCATTTTCATTCATCTAGATCATCTGTAGTCAATTTTTGTCTTTAAATTTACAGAATTCATCTTTAGGGTTTTAGGTCTCATTAGGTCTAGGGTTTCGTTAATAAGGTCTTCAAAACGCTCAATAACGGTCAACAGGCGCATGAGGAGGTCAAATAAAGTTTCAGCAACAATAAATTCCATAATCACATGCTCAGTGATTGATTTTTCCTCAAAACCTTGTTTTGAGGAAAAACAGAGTTTTTTATGTTTTTATGTACAAATTTGATGTAATTTCAGTTTTTCCATATGTAATAACATCAGTGGCAACCCTAGCCACCTTGCTAAGCTTCAGCAACTCCATCCCCTGCAAGAAAAACAAAAATTCAAAGCATTAAGTTCATCAAAGGAAAAAATAAAGCAAATTTCAGGGGCGCAACGCATTGGGCCACACTTTGCAGTGTAAAAAATTACATAGGCGTGGCACATTGAAGTGGCACGACACACTAGGTTTGTGGCACGGCGCACATCATTTGGAAACTGATTTCATCCATGACCACCTCCCAAACTGCTAAATTTGCTCAATCCTCATTCAGTGAAGTAAGTTAACATTTCTCCATGGCCAGTGGATGAGCTTACCTTGGCGTTTATGGTGATTTAATGAGAAAAAATCAAAACCCTACCTCTTTGCATTTCTTGCCAAAAACAGTTGCGTAGGGTTTCCAAATTGTAGTTTTGCTGCCAATTTCACGCCTAGCCGTTTCTCATTCCCTCACTCTTTCATTCCCTCCCTCTCATTACATTTTCATCGACCCTTTTCCTAAACCCCATATCCCCAAATTACTAATCCCAAAATCCCTAACTCCCACTATCCCAAACCCTAGTTAAAAATTCCCAAACCCTAATTGTTGTCCCAAGAGCCTAAATACTATTCCCTAAACACCCTATTCCCCAAAAAACTTGTCAACAACATTACCAAAACCCCTCATACACTTTCCCACCACAGTCCCTCATACATTCTCATCCTTGACAACAAAAAACCTAAAGACACCAGAAATCTCTTCATATTGATCTAAGAAAACTCAAACATTGGCAAACATGGAGTCAGATCCTTCCTATGACCGACATGAGGAGACACTCAGTGATTGTTCTAGAGAAATGCATGCAGCAAGGAGACCTCACAAGGGTGGCAAACATATACGAGAGGAGCCTACTTCACTTGCCAAGCTGCAGGCCTGTCCTCCTGCTGTCACATGCTTTCGACACCAATCTTGTTATTAGTTCTGTGAGATGGTAGAGAGATTCTAATATGATCATGAGTTGGCCAGATTGTTTATGCTCCATCTTAAGAAATGGCCAAGTCACTCTAGCAGGTGTGACAATCACCTTGGCACCCGAGACTATTTCTCAAGCAACTGGCATTCCAAAAGTCGGTGAGCAGTGGAATAAAAGACAACAAATTGACATAGAACATTATCAGCCTTACATAAAGTTTGGTTATTAGAGACATCTCAGTAGATTTTTTCCCTTCGGGTATCTGAAAGACACATCTGCTCCCTTGATGAAATTTATAATTAAATATTTTAGCTGTGACGGTCGGTTTTCTCGCCTGTATGCCTATCACATCAGGTTGTTGATACACTTCACAAGGGTGAGAATGATGAATCTCCCTTATTTTTTTTCTTGTATCATTGAGAAGATGACCACCTTAGCACACAGGAAGCCTCCTCAGCAACAATATAACAACATATATCATTTTGCACTAATCAAATTTGTGGTCTTGCACTAGCTTGGTTTACAGAACATCTCATGGGAGGATTTCATTTCACGTGAGGTCTTCACGAGTTCGCAAGTACCCTCAGTAGTTTTTCATGAGACAGGAGGACCTTCACATCAACAAGAGATTCATGAGACACAAACTGCTAGTGTGCCAGTGTTTGTCACCTACCAAAAGGGCACTAGAAGGTTGTTTGCAGCAGCAAAGCAAGTACTATCTCCACTCGGGGTGGAAAGGGTCTCATTTCCTCCATCATACGAGTAGGTACAGGACAAGGGCAAGCGACCATTACATGATGAGAGGCCTTTACGAGGAAAAGAGACATATTTCATTCTTATTCAAGATGATGACACCGATTTGGGATCACAAAGCTCAAAGCTCAAGGAGATCATTCAGGAGCAACAAGCGGACATTCATGATTTGTCTCTCCACCTAGAAAGAGCCAAGTGGATAATCAAATAGCTGGAACAAAGAAACAAACAGCTAGAGGATCAACAAACCATTATGGAGCTATAATACATATCGGAAAACCGGCAAGCTGCCAAAAGAAGAAAAGTCAAGATGACACCACTTGAACAAGAAATCAGTGTTGATCATGATCCTTTGCTTGAGAAGGAAAATATCCACTTGGAAAAGTTGCTAGAGAAGGCCAACAAAGAGGAAACTATGTTGAGGCACATGGACTATCACTACTTGCAGAGAAACAATGTGTGGAAAGCAAGAATCAGAAACATGAAGGCCAAGTTGAAGAAAGCATCAAGGAAGCGAAAAGAGTAAGATAGACTTTAGATTTTGGTTGAGGCTTCCTTGGCCAAAAACAACACTTAATGAAGGACACTCAGCCCAAATTTCAAGAAATTTGGGACACTTTTTTCAATTTTGAAATTTTTGGCCTAAAAAATAGGTTTTTCTGTGCGATGCGCCGCGCCACCTGGTGCGCGCTTTTGATGGGGACCTGCTTTTGAGGAAAACTCAGCATGTTTGGATTTTTCAGGGAAAAATATGCATTCCCATAAATGGCCAAGAAACTTTGACAGGATTTTAGCTTCCAAAAAGGTTAAAAACACCTCAAAAATGACCTTTCTGCCCCTTTTTGGACACACAGGAAGCAGTGTTTGGAGAACTTCGTTTTGGAGAGGCAAATGGAGGCCAAATTCAAAAATTCCACTTGTTCTATAATGTAAATAGGAAGGCATTTCCAAATAGCCCAGTTGGAGCAAATTTGGACATCAGGAGGGCCTCCAAAATCATCTGCAAAAAGGCACTATTCATAGGGAAATCAACGCAGTGCATTGGAGGAATTTTGATCATTTTGGCCAAAAAAACTTTGTTTTTTTCGCCTAGTTTCTTCACAGTTTGACTTTTCTCCTTCTAATTGTCAAAATCATGATGTAATTTAATGTGAATTGATGGATTTTGATATAATTATGCTAATTTTTCACTCAGAGAGGTAGATTCATCCATGAAAAGGTAGTTTGCAACTGAATGAATAAGTTCCCTAGTTTTTAGACGCAAGTTGTTCATCTTCCTACTTTTGAGTTCTCAGTTTAGAATTTGTTGGAACAGCTCCAAAACTTATGAGCTCAACCCCTAGAGGTTAGGATGAGTTGTTGGTTTCCTATATCTTGTAACTTTTCAGTCATTAGCAAAGGTTTGACTTTTTGGAAATCTTGGAGCTTCATTGTATACTCATTTTAGTAGTTTGGCTAAGGAATAGACCAGGGTTTGCAACACTTTATGGGATTCTTGTGGAATCTTGCTTGGGTATTGTGTTTCCTTCTGTAATTGTAAGTTTACATGTGTTTTATGTATGCCATCATCTCTCTTTTCTTCATCTCAACTAAATTAAACAAGGATAAAGGTAGAATCCACTGAAATTTGGAGTGCTCTACCTAGGGTTTTCTTTAGTTATTCATGTTTTTAGCTATTTGAAGAGGATCGATGAGACTTTCTTGCCCTCTTCAACTCCTCACCTGTCTAAAATCTCTCCATATCACTCAATTTGAAGTACCAAACCATTTGCCTACCTTGCCCCATAGAGATCTCTACAAAATTGAGCCTCATTCCCCGGTCCCAAATCTGCCTTTCACATTTGAGCCAACAAAACATCATCAAATTTAATCAAAATATTTTGAGCACATACCTAGCCTAAAATCAGTCTTACATAAGTCATCTCAAGCCTCATTGATCATATTTTACTGAGATTGATAAGGAGAGATCCCTCTCCGACCTAGTAGGGCTAGCTACCAGGTTAAATGTGGTTTGATGTTACCCTAGATCCTACCTTTCTTAGCCTAAGGTAGATTTAGGCCCTAACATGGTTCACCATTTTTTTATGTTATGGATGTATTCTTATGGGAAGAGCGAATAAAGGGCATAGTAAGAGAAAGGAAATCATGGATTACCAATCTCATTTGGAACTGTGTATATGAATAAAATGGACTGAATTTTCGGGTTCACATATATGGTATCACTATGCCAAAGAGTGTGTTTAGATATAATGAATGTATTCTCACCTAAAAACATGGCGGTTCACCAAAAACAATGCCTAAGGAACTATATTATGGATGTAAGATGGAGGGATGATTAAGTGGATCATTGCCATGGTGATCTTTGAGTGATATGGGATGCTGGAGGTTCTTCTAAATGGAGAAGAATAATAGTACTAGATTCGACACTACTAGATGCACTAAGAGGGGTGTGAAGAGTTTCTTATCTTGGACTCTCAAATATGGATACCCCATTACCCAAACATTTTGTGACAATGTAATGGCCACAAGGTGTTATGCAACCAGCTCACAAAATAGAAGAAAAGATAGATCGACGACTTCAAAATCAACCTCTTCGAGGGGTAAATCTCTTTTACATTACCCAAATGAGAAATTATTGGATGATACAAATGACAAGACGTTATTTCTATATATAGGAGTCTAACTAGTCCCAATACAATCAGAGCCTACATAACAATAATATTGTAGGGGCACAACAATAACAATATTGGGCTTCTATGGGGCATAGTAATAAAAACACGGGGACTATATGGGCACAATAATACAATAAGGGGCTTGTACTAATAACAATAAGGAGTTACACTAATAGTATAGGAACCTAACATGCCCCACTCCTTCAAAACTTGTTGCCCTCAACACTTGAGTAGTTCTGGATGCTTCTATATAAAATTTTCATCCTCCCATGTGGAACATTTAGCAAGTAAGTTCTCCCGCTTGATGAGATACTCTGAAACTAATCAATTTTATAGCTGTCGATTTCTTGTTTATGTGATTTCTTCAGGTTCCAATCTGATTTTTCCTTCCTCCTCAAGTTCTTGTAATATTGTTTGAACTGAGATCTTCTCATCTATAACCTTCCTTAAGAATCAAATACGGAATACTGGGTGCACTTGAGAAGATGCAGGAAGCTCAAATTTGTATGCCATAGTACTATTATTTTGTAACACATTGTACGAATCATAATACTTTGGTGATAATTTATTATCCTTCTTATATTTCTTGAGGGACATTTGTTTGTATGGTTGTAGTCGCATAAATACCCACTCACCTACATCAAAAATTATTTCACTACGATGTTGATTTGCCTGTTGTTTCATTCTATTCTGCACCAAAGTGAGGTTATCTTTTAAGAGTTTGAAAACTTGTTGTTGATGCTTGATGTGATCTTCTACTGCTTGAACCTTAGAATTTTCTTTTAAATATTATGTGATGGACAGTGGATGATATCCATAAAGTGCCATAAATGGGGTCATTTTTGCTGCAGTATGGAAGGACATGTTATACCACCATTCAGCCAGAGGCAAACACTTAACCCATTGCGTTTGTTTATCATATACAAGCAATGAAGATATCCTTCCAAACATTTGTTCACTATCTCAGTTTTCCCATCAGATTGAGGATGATAAGATCAGCTATGAGCTAACTGAGTCCCCAAACAAGAAAGTAATTATGTCCAAAAATTCTAGTGAAAAATGGGATCTCTTCCTCTTACAATAATCTTTGGGTTTCCATGTAGCTTTTGAATTGGATTTTAATGGATGAGATAATGCACAAAGGTGTGCATACTTAGTAATTCTATCAAATACCACCATCATGACAATATTTCCTTCGAACTTGGGTAAACCTATGATAAAATCCATTGAAACCTTCTCCCAACGTTGACCTAGAATGGATAAAGGTTGTAATAGACCTGGGGTCTTAAATGTATCAACTTTATTTTGTTGGAAAACCAAACATTATACCAAAAAATTTTGAATATCAGATTCAAGTCCATCCCAAAAAAAATATTTCTTAACCCTCTCGTAAGTTTTTAAAAAACATGAGTGCCCTCGTAAGGGAGAGGTGTGCAATTCCGGAGGAATATTTTGTTTGAGTTGGGATTTCTTACATATGTGTTAGTGATATTTGTACCATAACAGAACATTTTTAGCTAAAGGTATTAGATGTAATGGGATCTTGTTAAAAAATTTGAATGAGTACCCACACTTCTTGATTCATTATTCCATTCATACCTTGCTTCGTTTATCCATTTTGGTTGGATAAAAGAAATGGAACAAAACAATTCTTCCACATCCTCATCCTTTCTTGAGAGTGCATTTCCAACAACATTTTTCTTCACTTTTTTGTAGATGATTTAAAAGTCATAACCCAACACCTTTGTGACCCCTTTTTATTATTCTTCTAAAGATAATATTTTTTCTAAAAGGTATTGAAGGCTATCATGATATGTTTTTACGTTGAAGTGTCTTCCCATTAGGTAAGGTCGCCATTTATTAAGTCCATGTAGTATTGTCAGCGTTTCCTTCTCATAAATAGGTTTGTGTAAATACTTTCCTTTGATTGGATAACTTTCAAAAGTAATGGGTCTTTCTTCTTGCATTAAAACAACACGAATTCCATTTCCTGAGGCATCAAATTCCACAATAAAGTTATTTGTGAAGTTTGGTGTAGCTAAGACCGGTGCTTGGCACATTGCCTCTTTAAGATGCTCAAAGGAATTTGTTGCTTCTGGAGTCCAAGAAAATGCATATTTCTTTAGTATTGTTGTTATAGGTGCTGCTATTCTCCTATAGTTCTTAACAAACTTAGGATAATACCTTGTCAACTCGAGAAATCCTTGCAGATACTTTATGGATGTGGGAATTTTCCATTCCTTAATGGATTTAATTTTTCTAGGGTCTACCTTAACACCTTCATGAGATACAATATGTCCCAAATATTCCACCTCTTGTACTCCAAAGAAACATTTGGAGCTTCTTTCATATAATTGTTTCTCCTCCAATAGTTTAAGCACCTTGTCAACATGTTGAACATGATCCTTCCAAGACTTGTTGTAGATTAGTCTATCATAAAAAAATACTAAAACAAAATTTCTAGGGAAGAGTTTGAAAATGGAATTCATCAAACCTTTAAATGTAGAAGGTGCATTGGTAAGGCCAAAAGGCATGACCAAAAACTCATAATGACCCTCATGAGTTCTAAATGTATATTTTGGAATGAATTCAGTCTTCATTTTGATTTGATGATATCCTAAATGAAGATCCAACTTGGCGAAGTAAATTTCTCCATGTAATTCATCCAATAATTCATCTATGATAGGAATGGGAAATTTATCTTTAATAGTAAGTTTGTTGAGCCCCTATAATCTAGCCACATGCACCATGATCCATCCTTCTTGTGTACTAATACCAGTGGAGTAGAGAGAGAACTTTGACTAGGTTGAATTATGCCAACCTCTAGCACTTCTACAACCATGCATTCAATTTCACTCTTTTGGGCATATGAATATTTGTAAGGCTTGATGTTTGGGGGAGAACTTCCTAGAATATAATGGATAGCATGATCATGATAATGAATAGGTGGGAGACCTCTGGGACTCTCAAATACCTTGGAATGATTATCCAAATTTTTTTGGAGATCTTGAGAAATATATAATTTCGATGTGGGAACCTCTAGTGAACATAATTGTGAAATTACGCCACATTGTTCTTTCTTTAGAAGCTTTGTCATGCCGTTAGAGCTGATTATCTTTCTTGGTTTCCCTGTGATACTCCTTAATTCAACTTCATTTCCTTTGAAAAAAATTCAAGAAAAGTTCTTGAAAATTAAAGGCTATCATACCTAACGATTGTAGTCATTGGACTCCTAGTACAACATCTACACCACCCATTGGAATGGAAAGAATTGAAATATTCATTACATATTCTCCCATGGATAACTTGATATTATGGCACTTTCTAGAGAAATTTATGGTTCCTCCATTGGCAACGATCACTTGACACTCTGGTGCTAGATATAGGAAGAAATTCAATTCCTTGTCTATCTTACAATGAATAAAATTATGGGTACTACCCGAATCAATCAGCACTATTACCTTTTTCTTCTTGATGTGTCCTTCTATATTGAGAGTTTGAGGAGTGATAATTGTTGCAAATGCAGTAAAAAATATGGTTGGATTCATTTCTTCTTTCTCTAGGGTTGGTTCCTAGTGTATATCCTCTTATTTTGACATTTCTTGTTCCTTTTCTTCCTCCTCTTCACAATATATGTAAAATAATTTCTTTTCAGTGCACTTATGACATTTAGTGTATTTTCTATCACAACTGTAACAAAACCCTTTTTCTCTTTTTTCTTCCAATTATTGTGGTGTCAACCTTGTAGGTTATGGAATGCTAGGGGAAGAAACGCTTCCATCTTTATAATTATGAGTGGTAGGCTTCCTTGTTTCTGTAATTTTGCTTTCAATTTTTCTTTCCAACCTGAATGCCTTCTCCAATGAATCAGGACCCCAAAGGTGAACCTCAAGTTGTATGTTATCCTTTAAAGTACCTATGAACACATCAATTCTATGCTCCTCAGGAATATATTTTACTCTTATATTAAATTTTTGGAATTCCTCAATTTGCTCCACCATTGAACAATTTCATTTGAGATTTATCAATTGGCTAAAGAAGGTGTTGGTTTTTGTATCCTCATAATGTGCTATCATTTCTTCCATAGTTGACCAAGTGACAATTTGTTTACGATAACAAAGCCACCAATACCATACAAATTGATTGGGTTCTAAATATAAAGTTGCAATGCGTACCTTTTGTGTGTTTTTCACATTATGGAGATCAAGATATTGCTCCATCTGTAGTATCCATGTTATGGTATCCTTGCCATCAAAATTCCTCATATCAATATTTGGAACATGGTGGGTCTTCAATACAACATTATATTCTAGGGAAGTGTGATTAACGTTTCTTTTGTTCTCATCATCAGTTTCCTCTACTACCTTTTCGCCATTAGGAAGCATTTATTGAAGAAAATTTTCCAAACCTCCTTTTAAACCTTCCATGTATTTATTCAAATCTTCAATGTTTACTTGTAAGCCATCCATCTTAGATTCCACACCATCAATCTTAGCTTCCATGCCATTCATATTAGCTTCCATGCCATTCATATTAGCTTCCACTCCATTCATCTTATCTTCCACACCTTTCTTTATACCATCCATCTTAGCTTCTGTTACTTTTTTTTAGAGTGAATTTTGTTGCACTTGGTCTCATAATTTTGATATATCATGTTACATTTCTTCCTCTTCTTCATGATTCATGGTAGATATTTTAGGTTTCTTACTAGGTTTTTCCATTTTATTTATTTGGGGCATCAATTAATGATAATTATGCTTCACTATATCATTTGAATTACTTCAAACTAATTTTTGAAACCAAACTTATGCAAAATTAAAAAAAACTACACACCATTTTTCGCTTTGTAGGAGCGCGATATGGAATTTGTTGTATATTTGTAATTGCATTTCTCCAAGGTCTGAAATTTCATCGTATGGTAGCCCTCAGACTCCTCTTTCGAAACCCACAAGTCTGATAAATATTGGATTCTCCAAGAAAGCATTATTCCAAATATCCCACAATGGCTAGATTATAGACTAGTTTAGTAGAGAGAACTTGTACGGAGTACCACGTGTCATTTTTTTGACCTTCGAACCTGGAAACGATACATAGAAAACTAAATTTCATTATATCTCTATAACATTTTATGAAATTGCAATCTGATGCTCAGAGAGAAAGTTATGAAGATTTTACCCAAGTCACTTGTTTGAGATACAATTCGGGAGCCTGCAAAAGCCCTGACTTCCTTGAATCATATTGCCGAAAATATAGTGATACGAGATCTAAAATTCAGACCCAATGTTCATCGTGATTTCATCTCAAATGGGTTTTAATTTTTGATTCAGAAACTTTGTAGAAAACAAGTTATAGTTAAAAGTTCATGATGACCTGTTTGAAGCAGCAAATCCCTAGAATCCAAAGCATTGAAACCAAATGTTATGCAACCAGCTCACAAAATAGATGGAAAGATAAATAAACGACTTCAAAATTAGCCTCTTTGAGGGGGAAAACTCCTTTACATTACACAAATGAACAATTATTGGATGATACAAATGACAAAACCTCCTTTATATATATATATATATATATATATATATATATATATATATATATATATATATTTATATTATATATATATTATATATATATATATATATATATATATTATATATTATATATTATATATACATATATATATATATGAGACTAAGCGGTCCCAATACAATCAGAGCCTGCATAACAATAATATTGTAGGGGCACAATAATAACAACATAGGGACTATATGGGTACAATAATATAATAAGGGGATTGAACTAATAATAATAAGGGGCTACACTAGTAGTATAGGGACCTATCACAAGTTGTATGCGGTTCGAATTCATGTGTTTCAAGCAAGGGGTGATTGAACCAATTGACCTCACCATGGATGAATTTTTTGGAATCCACAACATATTGGTCATGGGTTTGCTACAAAATGAAGTACACATGATGGTGCATATCATCCCAAGGATAATCAAGGGTGGTCATGGCTTCCATGATGTCTTCATTAGAATGAAATATGGGAGGATGGGAAGAAGAGAGACCGCATGATGAAGAAGAACTACCTAAGGCATCCTCATTGGAGACAAGGTTCAAATACACATTGTCAAGGTTGAGCGATAGGTGACTAGTATATGTGACATCTACCGATGTTGAAACTGAAGTGTTTATCCAGGAAGGTTCAACAGAATCACAATACGAGATGTTAAGGGAGTCCCAATATATCAACCCTATGGATGCTAACAAGTAGAGAATAGGACTGGTACTATCTATCATCTTGACTTCAAAGGGAGGGATCACGGTGGGTGGTAGAGAGACCTCTTGCTCTAGCATAGAAGTGTGACTAGAAACTGTAGGTAGAGGAGAGGTGGACTCACTACGAGAAACCTCTAATTCGTGAAGCACTTGAAGTGTATGATGAAAGTCTTCGAGATGGGGACAATGATGAGAATAATGGCCATAATTATCACACAAAGCACAGGGGTGATTCGTGCATAATTATTTGCTCTTCTTATCTAACTCAGGTAAGGTGACATGGAGCTCAGGAATGTTAGAATCAGGAAAGGTGTTAGAGACCACATTCATGATATGAGGGAGTTCAAGACAATTATTTATTGCATGGCTAACAACATCACTCGAAGAACATGATAGAGTAGGATTTGTTGGCTTAGGGGTATATCTAGTTGGTTGGGATTCCTTGTCTTTGGTTCCCTTTTTATGGTATTTTCCCCCCTCACCATATGCTTTCACAATAAAAGTAGTTTCATGTTGAGGTTGTTGTGGAGCTGAGGCAAAGGAATGGGTAGGAACAACAAGTTGAATTGGGGTCAAAGCATTGTAGGTTTGAGTTGATCAAGGGGAGTGTTTGCAGGAGGATCAATGTACCAGGTTGGGATCCCCAAGGTAATGTTAGGTAAAATCAATGTAGCCATGATAATTGTAGAATAAACTCTCAGGGGTGGAAATAAGAACAGTATATGACTAGAAGGGTAATGACCTAGGCAAATGGATCCAAGATGGTTAAGACCTGGGTGAACAGTTCCGAGCTGAAAAGGATTAAGAGAGATACTAGTGGAAGGAAGAGGTCCTTGAAGAATAGTACCTGAAGGTTGGTTTGAGTTGGGAATAAAAAGTTGTGGAGTTTTTCATTGTTGTGAATACATACCAGACTAATTGTGACCATCACGTGATGCTTGAAGCATGCAAACATTGGATGAACTAGGCTCAGAAGGAGTAGGGGGTGGACCATAATAAGTACCAAGCACGGTGGAATCTTTGTAGACTCCAGGAGAGACATTGGTGAGTGACGATACAGTCATATTTCCAGTCATCGATGATATAGTGAGTTGAGGTGAAGTCTAAGACTTAGTACCATAGCACGTTAGCTAATCTATAGGATGATGTTTCCATTATGAGGGAAGCACATCTTACAAAAAACTACAAATGTTATAGCTGGCATGGCATAGGTGTAGCTATGACCCAAGAAAATGTTATAATCTGATGGGGTATCAGTTACCTCGATGTCAATTGAGACAATCTTACCAACAAAAGTGATAGGACAATTGTGATATAAACCAAGGGGCTAAGAGGGATGAGTGTCCCAAGCACAAAGAGTGATGGTGGAAGGAGACAAGTTAGGTGAACCAAGTTTCTTCCAAACACTAGCATCCATCACACAGGTGGAGGCGCCTTCATCTATGATACACCGCTAAACACTGTCATTTCTTATGGATACTAGTATTTGAAATGTAACGGATGAAGGAAGGGAGGGATGTTCCAACTTTTCAACGTCAAAGACAATCATACAATCATCAAAGGGATCCGCCACAGCCAAAGTAGATATTAGAGCTTTTGGTTGGGATGGGTACACATGGAGGACTTCCAGTGTTGACATGGCAGCAGGGGACTACACCAAGTCATCTACTATGCTATAGGTATGGGATGCTTTAGAAGCAACATTTTGATGTAATGGAACTTTTTGGATCTTGGTTATAACCTCTAACTTAGGTGGGGGAATATTTAAGGTACCATTTGATGATGATACAGGCTTGAATAGAAACTTGGGGTTGGGACTCAGTCACTGAATTAGCGGGTGGCTTGTCATATTGTTGTGATCAAGTCTGAAGGTTGACTTGTTCATTGTTGACTTCATCGAAATTCATCATAATAATCTGATAATCATTATGACCAGATTGAGGAGGTGGGGGAGATGCATGACCTTGTGTAGGTTGAGCATTGAGATATCCTTGGTGAGGATAATGATTGGTAAGCACAGCCGGTTGAGATGAAGCAAGACAAGGAGGACGAGCTATGGGTTGTAGTCCTCTTGAAATAGTTTCTTTAGTTTCCCATGCATGACAAATCTAAGGTAAAAGAGGAAAATCATTAGTAAAATGACCATATAATCTGCAACAGGCACAAGGTTTGTTCATACAAAAAGTCTTGTTTTTCTCAGGTTGTCTACCCTATTTCTAGGTTGTGGGGTTAGGGTAGTTTCCCTAAGGTGCATTAGGTGGTGGAACCTGGCTACCTTGATTACCTTGATATTTTTGTTTCTGATTACCTTTCCCATTGTTCCTTTTCTTGGGGTTGGAGAGATTTTTTGCAGTTTGATGAGCATACACTTGACCTTTTGGAGGAGATTTCTATTTTGGCAAAGTTGGAGAAGGCATGGGGGGTTGGGGAATTGGTGTTGGTGGGTTTTGAGCATTAGGTAGTGCATACAGACAATAAGTAGATGGAGAAAAATTAGGATAGACAATTGGAACAACAGTTGGCCCTAGTATCTGTTGATGGGGATGGGGATATGCATATGATGTGTTGGAACCTAGATAGGAATTTCCATGTGGAAGATTGGGGGAAGGGGAGGTGTAAGAGGAATTTGTCCCCCCTAGGTTTGACCATAACTCATTGGAGGTGGAGAATATGGTTGAATTTGAGGTTTTGAAAGGGATAGCGACACGCAATGCCCCCAGTGTATTGAAAGTGCCAGGCCAAGGAAAATTAGGAATGATAGTATAAACATAACTTGACTGGGCATAAATCAGGTAAAATTTCAAGGCTTTTGGGGTACATCTTCCTCAAATTAGCGGAAGTGAGAAGCAACATGTTTATTAATTGGGGACAAAAGAAATCTAGGAAACCAATTCATATAGGCACAGTCTTCAAATTCAAGAGTTTTACATATGCTCCTTCTACACCATTCTTGAACATGGTCAGATATGCGATTGGCAAAAGTTTGACCAAGGAAGTCAATAGTTTAGTACCAGTGTTATAACAAAGAGGTAACTATAAATAGGCTAGCAATACTTTGGAAAGAGTCAGGAAAGTGGAATGAGTGGCTTCGGGTTGATCAACATACCACTTAGCAACAACTCTAGTACGAGTGTGTTGGAAAAGGTGAAGATGAATGGAGTATTCTATGATAGAATTTGATGAACAACACATATGGAATGAGTGAACATGATTTTTGGGATGTTCTGCAGGATTACCTTCAAACTTGGGGATTTCGGAAGAAATCTTGGTAGGCATAACTAGCCAATTGGGGTCATGGAGAAGAGGATCATTGATGAGCTAGCTGAAATCAGGGAGACTCAAACTAGTCATAAAACGAGGCAATGGAGTAGGAGTGACCATACCAGTGGAGGTTCCACTTATGGGGTTACCTTGGTTAGTAGCTGGGTTACTACCTTGGTTTCTCGCACAGGTTGGCGCCTGACGTGGTGATGGTATGGGGTTGAGAAGTTACGGAATAAAAGGAATAACAGGAAGAATAAGTAGACCCATATTTAGAATGAGGACCCAATGGAAGACTAGGAGGATGGACTGTAACTCAAATGGTAGAAGTAATATCTCCTAATGGAAACTAAGGTTGAAGGCCTTGAATTCTCTGCAATAAACACCTAGCAGGTGCAATGATGTCAATACAATGATGACTCTAAGGACTAGAGGTTGATGATAGGAGTAAAAGAGAAACAAACAATAAGAAAACACCTAGTGTAGTGGTGCAAAGTGTAAACGAACTATATTAATGATGCTAATATGATGCAAGCAAGAAAATCTTATCAAAGAAAAATACTTCTAACCTATAAGTGGTCTAAATCTTCAAACAATCCTAGATCTATTGTTTCAAATAGCTTTCCAAATAATTTCTTGCTTGACATATTCCAATCCCCACAAGTATAGTTGTCCAAAGCAAGGTAGGGTAAAGAACCAAATACTTCCCACAACCAGTCCTATAGGGTGTTTTCTTAAGATTGGTCACTACGGTTAACTTCGTCCCACAGGGGTGGCTGAGTCTTAAGCTTCCTGGTAATGAACAACTGCACATGATTCCCTGCCTCGAGTTAGGTAGCCCTGAGGAGAACCACTCACATGATGACTTACCCTAACACCCTCTAAATCGGGCTTTTGAGTTAATCTGGCTTTGGACCGTGGGATGGTGAACGATTTTAAACTCCCTAATATGTCAACATATATGTATCAATGTAAGAAATTGATGGGTGTTATTGGAGGCCTATCCCACCAATCCTACACCTAAAATACGTATATTTTTTGACCCTGGTGCCCAACTGGGCTTAATCTATGTATGATAAATTATTAAGGTATAGTGTTTCAAGTCTTAGCTTGACGATGTTAACCAAGCTCACATTCTCTTAGGGTGTTAGTGTGTGAAAATGATATGTCAAGTGAATGAGTTAATTGAGAATGTTTTATGATGCCATGTGCTACTAAAAATAAAGTGTTGAAATATTGTAAACAATGTTGAAAATTATAGAAAACTAAACAACCAATCAAGCACACAAAACCCCACCCAAAAATGCTATCTAAGAAATATTAGGCAAAGATGCTACTCAAAGAAAAAAAAAATTCCTAAAAGACCTAATGTTGAAAGGAATGAGATCTACAGGCACTAATCTACTATAAATGGTGTAGACACACAACAAAAATCATGGGTGACATATGTTGTAAAATATAGGTATGAAGCTCAAAAACCTAGGATACTTAGGCGGATCCTAAGGGGTAAATAAAAACCCAAAATATAAAGGGATAAAAGGTGAAATAAACATATCCACAAGTTCTTTAAAGTAACGGACTAGACTCTAAAATTCAGTGGTTTAAAATGCTAAAACCCTAGACTCCTCACCCAGCCAATCTCTTCCTAAAAAGGTAGAGGTGTACTCTAAACCCTAGGGGTTTTTTTCCTTTCTCAAAGACAAAAACTAAAAGAATATATGCCTAGGGGAGGATTAAGAGGAAACCATTCCTAGTCCACACACGACACTCTCGGCAAGTCTAAAAAAAATATGCAAAATTCTCAGAAAAAATCCAAAACACGGGCACAAACATGGAAACAGTGGAAAACAAAAATAATTGGGGAAAAAGTGCGCTCTCGAATGTAGATCTGGGGATGAAAAGTGTGTTTTTCTCCTGGGACTCTCAGTTGGTAGATCTCACATAGAACTCTGCTAGTACCTGTGATGTGCAGAAAGAACAAGAAAACCATCAGAATCTAAAAATTTGGCAAAAAAAGGAAAAGAAACCTATAAATAGAAATATATAGGCTATAAATAGTTTTTGAAAACCTTGAAATTTACTAAAACTTCAGTCACGCAAGAACTAAATTACTACACCAGTGGAGATGTCATTTGTTGACGACAAATGTAGTTAAAGACCTAGTGGAGTTTCCATTTGTTAGTATGGAATTTATTGGAAGGTGTACCAAAAATAGTTCACTTAAGTCACTAGTGACAAGTGACCCTAACAACAATTTGTGGTTTCTTACGCTTTAGATATGCAATAATAAAATGAGAAAAACTTGCAACAAAAAGATATATGTGACCCAAAACCACATACAACAATAGATATCCAATGTAATAACCCAATATGGAAAGACTTTTCAATGAATAATAATCTTTATTGATAACACCTAGTGAAGGAGATCTACAAAAAGGGTCTCCAAATCCCCCTCCATGGGACTGGTCCTATGATGTTCTTAATGGTTGAGTAATCTATTCTCTCTCTCAATATGTGAAATTCCCAAAAAAATGTGTAGAACTCAAGTGGGAGCTCATAGGCAAGAAGACAATAGTGTTGATGATGATAATGATCATGGTGAATAATGGATGGAAAACCCTCTTATTTATAACAAAGTATTGGGTTGATGTCGAAAGTGGAAAATGATAAAATGTTATTGACCAAATCAAGATCTAACCGTTAAGAATACTTTATTATATTTTTTGGAGAGGGAAAAGATATTCAAATTGGTAAAATATCTTTATTTAGAAATAATTAACAAATAAAATGATTTATTACTTATTTTGTGAGGATTAAGAATGGTGTGAAATTGAAATAATCATTAAATAGTGATTTAACAATTATTCTAATAATAGAATTAAGGAATAATAAAT
This sequence comes from Pinus taeda, assembly GCA_000404065.3. NCBI lineage: Eukaryota > Viridiplantae > Streptophyta > Pinopsida > Pinales > Pinaceae > Pinus > Pinus taeda. Next base: position 167,578 of record APFE030494179.1, on the reverse strand, counting down.
AAATAGTGATTTATTTAATTATTCCTAGGTGATTTAGTTAAATATGACAAGGAGTAATTATCAAACAATGATTTGATAATTATTCCTAGAGAAAATTAAATAAATTATTATTTATTAAATTATTATCACAGGGATTTTTAATTTTAATAAAAAATAATTTAATAAAAATGGTTTACTAAATTATTTCCCATGGTGAAAGTGATTTTATAGGATAAAATTAATCCTGCATGATTTATGTTGATCCATCTTATTAGAAATCCCTAGGTGAACATTTTTTTGGTGATAACACTCTGTCAGGCGTAAATGTTATATACCAAGGAGGGGTAGAAGGTGGGCCAAAGCAGTTGTGCTTCATTAACCAAAGGATACCCCCAAGTCCTCAGCCATATCAAGTAAGCATGAAAAGTGCACATTATCCTCACTACAATCCAAATCAAAATGCACCTTTCCAGCCTTGTTACCCTTCCACTCATCCATCATGGTCCACACCTCCTCCATGGTCTTATGCTCCTCAATAACCTCCTCAGCCTATCAACCCTCCTTTTCAGTGATATCCACCCCAATCTTCCCAATGGGGCAGCCCCTCACCATTGTAGAGCCTTCAAACCACCCAACCTCCTAATTTCCTACCTCCACCTCAACCTCAATCATAACCTCCTCACCTAAGAAACCTAAAATTCCTGCTCAACCCAATCTAAACCCAAACAATGAGAAAGCACAATAGGTTTATAGTGGGGATACATCCTATCTTGCTTCCGTTGTGGAAATCCAATAGATCAACCTTCGGCTTGGGAAGGTGCTCCTAGATAATCACTCACCTTATCCACCAGAATAACTTGAAGAAGAGAAGGAAGAGGGTGTATGTCAAGCCACTACACCTCCTTATTCTAAAAGATTAGTCCAACCTAAACAACACACCCTATAAAATGTTGAACTCTTAGGAGAATTGAAAAAATTGTGTGTCAAGTTACCCCCTTCTCGAGGCCATCAAGGATTTTCCCATTTACAACAAGCTTATCAAGGAGGAATGTTTCAAAAGTCCTGGGAGGAGAAGAAGAGATACCCCCACAATCTATGTTGTTGGACAACTATCTAACCTAATACTTGGAAGGGTTATCTATCCAAAGTACTTGGATCATGGTAGCCTATTAGCGGATGTGAAAATTGATGGAATTATAGTCCCTAATACCTTGATTGATCTTGGGGATGCAATTAATGTAATGACCAAGGAAACCATGTTGAAGCTCAACCTCCAAGGAACTTTGAGGAAGACCAGTACAGTTTGCATCTTGCAAACAGATCGATAGTAGCTCTCATGGGAGTTATTGAGGATTTGATGGTCTCCATTGACTCCTGGGATTACCCCATTTATTTCCTGGTCCTCCAGCCCAAAACCAAGTTTAATGGCTATCCTCTCATCCTAGGAATACCTTGGTTGGCCACTGTTGATGCCTACATTAGTTGTAGGGCTAGGAACATGACTATTAAGAATGTACATTTATCAAAATAACTTGTGTTTCATCCTCCTCATAAACCTTCTATTGAGCATGACTTGCCCTTATGGTTAGAGGATGAGGAAGAGGAAGAATTTTATTGGACATCCCTCTACCCAATCTGCACTCTAGACACTATTATAGGAGGTGGGAAGTTTGATGAAGATGACCTTATTAACCATATCTTATAGAATCATCCTCCCACAACTATACTAGTTGATTAACTAATAAAATAATCTAATATTAGTCCTTGGACTGATTTGTACTCTATTGACTCTAGCTTGGAACATGCAAAGATTGTGGAGATTGGTCCATCCATAGCTCTAAATATCAACCCCTTGTCTTTCTATTGAGCAAGAAGAACAATTATACAATGTGCTGAGGCAACACCTGGATGCTTTTTCTTGAGATTATAAGGAAATCAAAGGTGTGCATCCTTCAATCTGTACTCATCGTATTTAAATCAAAGAGGGATGCAAGCTTGTGCACCAACCCTAGAGAAGGATGAACCCAAGTCTTAAGGAAATTGTGAAAGAAGAATAGAAAAAATTACTAGATGCAGGGTTCATATATCCCATTTAATTTAGTGAGTGGGTTTCACCTCTTGTTTTTGTCCATGATAACAATGGGAAGTGGAGGATCTCTGTTGATTATTGAGAACTTAACAAGGCTACAAATAGGGACCATTTTCCTTTTCCCTTCGTTGACAAAGTCCTATATGGCCTTGTAGGAAACAAATTATTCTCCTTCATAGATGGATTTAGTGGATACAATCAAATCCAAATCAGCCTTGACGACCAAGATAAGACCATATTTACATGTCCTCGGGGGTACCTTTTCCCTTAGAGTCCTTCCATTTGGTCTATGCAAGGCCCTTGCTACTTTCTAGAGGGAAGTTCTAAGTATCATTGTTGAACTTGTTCATGACTCTGTTGAGATATACGTGGATGATTTCACTCCTTATGGATGTGACTTCTAGGAATCTCTTTCTAATCTATGCAAACTCTTAAAGAAATGCATTGAAACGAATCTTTCATTGAGTCTTGAGAAATGTGAATTTTTTATGAATGCAGGGACTGTCCTTGGCCATTCTATATCCAAGGAAGGGCTATAGGTCGACCCAAAAAAAAATTCCATCATGAAAAGGGTGCTCATCCCTTAAAAACAAAGAGATGTCAAGAGTTTCCTCAAATTAGTTGGGTATTATAAAAGGTTCATTAAAGACATTAACAAATTGGATTCGCCCTTCTTTGGATTGCAGGCTAATTATTCATATTTGTGTTGGAAAACAACTGTCAAGAATATTTCTAAGTACTGAAATAAAGGTTGACCATGACACCCATCCTTAGAGGTCCCAATTGGGAATTACCTTTCCATATGCACATAGATTCCTTAGACAAAGTTGTAGGGGATGCCTTAGAGCAAGTGGAAGAAAAATTGCTTTATATTATCTATTTCATTAGTAAGAACCATTCTAAAGCTCAGTTAAATTATATTGTCACTGAAAAGGAACTCTTGGTAGTGGTACATTCTTTGAACATGTTTAGGAATTATATCACTGGTTATTCAAATTTTTTCACACTGATCATGCATCCATTAAGTACTTAATGAATAAGTGTGATTTCAATGCTAGGATAACTAGATGGTTGTTATTATTGCAACAATTTGATTTGACTATTATTGATAAACCAAGGAAAGAGAATGTGGTTGCATATTTAGTGTCAAGACTAACCCTACCTACATAAAAGGAAGAAATGGTGGATGATCAACTTACATATGAAAATCTCTTTGCCATCTTGGTGCCTTCTCCGTGGTTTGATGATATATCCATCTACTTGGTTACTAGGAGGTTCCCTCCTAATCTATCATCCAAGGAGAAGAACAATATTGTTAGGAAAAGTGCCCAATTAACTTGGAGTGGGGGAAATATTTTCAAATTGGGACCCAATCAAATCCCGAGGAGAAGTGTGAGGGAAGAGGAGGTCCTTGAAATCCTCTCAGCATTCCATGATGGACCCTATATCACCTTCATCACTCGTCCACTCCATTTAGCCAATTATCATCTTCAAATTCCACTCTAACCTACATCAAAAAAAAACAAAAAAGGATTTTTCATCAAATTTTCCTCCACCTACACCACCTCTTGATGATTTTAACCATCTACATATACCTCCTACGACTTGTCATAAATCCCACATGCAATAATGAGGTCTCGAAGAGGAATTAAATGACTACTATAGTAACATGATTCCTCCTGTAGTAGTGTTATAGAAATTTTTGGGCACTTCAACCCAAATCATAAATGTCCATAAACTGAGGGCTCCTAAGTCCCTAAAAGTGTTTCTTCACTACCTAAAGGAACAAGGTCAGTTGATTACATCATCTCCCAGAAATTTCTCCACTAAAAATTGCTCAGAAATGGTCAAAACTGGACCATACTGAATACCCAGTGTAGAGGGTGTGATGCATATCACCTTCCCAATATAAAGGGTGCGATGCATACTAAATGTCCCCTCTGTAGGGTGCGATTGTTGGGAATGGACAAATGGAAGGGAAAAATTGCGAGGTGGAAGATCATGGAATCTTCCAGAAGCTTCCCCTCTGACACTTGCCTCTCTGTTTTCGACTAGGGATGAGTAAGATATCATAATTCTTCAAGTGGAATCAGGAACTACCAGAGAGAGGACACTAATCAAGACCCCAGAGGATGACTCACCCCCCTACAATCATCTATATATGGATCCCTCATCACAGAGATCCAGAGGCTGGAATTTTGTATCTTGTAGAGAAGTGTTGTTGGTTTTTTGGAGAAACTTCATAGTGCTGGGTGATCTAAGCTTTACTTGAGGTGAAGAATGGCTTTCTTACTGGAGGATGATGTTGGGTCAAAACATATGGTTGTAATCCACTTGCTACTTTTGATCTTAATAAAGTTATTCAAGTTTTTCTCCATATTCTTGTATATTTGCTTGTATATGCATTTGTATGGTTAACACATATCTGGTCCTATGTTATTCATGAATATAGATCTCTATTCTTCGATAGTAGTATGCTGCTTTGATTCCATAGGTACTCTTCGAAGCTGGGCAGATGAAGAAGAAGCGGCAAAGCTCTATCAGGAAAGAGAGGAATCGAATAAGGAAATCAAGTGCAAAACTAAGGGTGGTCTCCTTTGTTCCACTCTTATCTATTTTCATAAAGGAAAATGAAAGTAGACTTTACCTATTTGTTTCTAAGATAGCTACCAGTCTTAGTGTGAATAGCAGCATCCTAGTGGACACTAGTCCCGGTAACAAAACGGCGACTCCACTAGGGAGCAACTATATTGTCTGTTAGCCTATCTTTGTTTCTTTTATAAAATTACAAACGGAGCCTAAAGCTAAACCAGCTAGCCTTCGAATTGAATTTGTTATACAAATGCAAAATAGATCAATGTTGCTTCAGTCTATCTCCAGGTTTTGTTTATGAATTAAACAATCGATTTGCAAACATTCTAATTGCCCTAAGTGGTGGCTCTAGTAACCTCCTTAGATCAACCCCTATCATTTACATATACTGAGCATCACTTACTCGGCCTAAATCCCTGAATTGAATTGCAAATTGTGAGTAAAAACTCATTTAAAGTGTCGCATTGGTACCATCGCACCCTGCCTTCAAGGCAATCTGTATGCATCGTACTTCCCGAGTGCAATAGGTGCGTTGCATACTGAATTCACTGTGTGACAGGCGCGATGGTCAGGGAAGGTTAACTTTAACTTCAGACTTTGGTTTTTTCCTCACTATTTTCAATCCTATTCAGGAGTTTTGCTGTCTGTGGTCAGTGTATCTTTATGAAAAGCCCCTTATCTTGCATCATTCCACCTCTATCGTGCAAATAACTGTAAGCTTTTTATGTATTGTGCGGCATTTTCAGTTCTCTTTTGCAAAGAAGTAGCATAGTTGAACTGTCGTTTCTTGATCTGAAAGTGTCGTAGTTGTCGTTTTCAGTCATAGAAGAGAGTCCCATTGTTCTTGATAGTCAATTATACAATTACTATTGTACATGATTTGAATTAGCAGTTTTTAAAGTGTCGAAAAGCAATTTTCATTTCGAAATCGCAAAGTGTCTCTCTTACCTTCACTTCATTTTGAAAATAAATTTGTTGAGTATTGTCGCTTTGAAAATAATTCAGATTTGCACTTACCTTTCTTATCATCATTCATACATTAAGAAATCTGAAAACAAATACATGCATGTGCATTTGCATTTAGACTACTTGGTTTGATTTAGGACGGTGTATTTAGCGTGTGTTCTGTGCTCTTTCTTGAAAGATTCTTAACTTTCTTTCCTTAGTAGCTAGGATTTTCATTGCCAAAAGAAGATTAAACATTTGTTTATCATCTTAGACTGCATTTTAGGAATTGTATACACATCACGCGGTGAACTTGAAAGGCAAATTTTTAAGCAAGGTCAACTTAAAATAAATTTAATGAATCTAACAATGCTTTGGAACCTAAGGCACAACATCTAGAGTTCTAGGCTAGAGACGTATTCTGGCATTGTAAAACCTGGTAACTGTTGTTTTCATTGTTGGTTGGGTGATTCCTCCACTCTGAGACGACAAGTGCCAGTACGGACTTGTGCTCCCACGTACTGTCGAGTATATATTGGGAGACCACAATAGGCTGCATCCTTCATCCTTAGGAAGTTGTGTCTGCCACCCTATTGATCGCAATGCACTGAACACAGCATTTGGGAAGATTGACTACCATACCGTAAAAAGTATTTTGCAGTTTTGCGATTGGTTTGGTAATCCCCTTTGCCTAGATTTCTAAAGTAGTCTATTTTTCTCCTTTTCAGACTCCTTAAAGGAAAAGGTCCATCTGAGCACTTCTCACTTCAGGCTCACTAAAAATCGAAGGCGAATAGAGTCATATTTTGTTTTTTCTCGACTCTTTAAAATTGAAAAAACAAGTTGCGTCAAAGCGTCTAAAATTTATTTTAATCGGAATAACATCAAAAGTTCCCTCGTTGGTCTTTAGGTTGAGAAAAATAGAGTCTACCAACCAAGGATTTCCCCTTGGAGGAAATCCTAGTCCCTTCTCCTCTTTGGGAGATGTTGGTGCACCCCATATGGCCACATTGTCACTTCCAGGATTGACGATTGGCTTGCCCATATGGCTCTTCTCTATCTCTGTCGTTCAGAATCCCGTAATTCCTGAACAGTCAAGTCAGCAACTAGATGATGCTAGAGTTTTCCACCAACCTTCTACTTCATCTGATTCTCCCTCTCCTCCTTCCTCTTCGCTTGATAAAGCTGGTAAAGCTAAAGATCAAGTAACTGGGAAGAAGAAGAATCAGAAAGAGAAAAAGGAAAAGAAGAAGAAGGAACCAAAATCGAAAGCGGGCAACCAGGTGTCGTCTAGCGAAAATTCTCACACCACACCGTCTAAACCTAAATCTCCTTGTGCCATTTGCAATGGAGACCACTATCACCGAGATTGTCCCTGCATCCCTCGGATCTTAAGGGACTGGTCTCCTCGTTTGCACAATCCGGTGTCGTCAACCTCTGATGATCATGTTGAATGCACACCATCAACTAGTGAAAGTGAAGTATCTGGACAAAAAAGGAATCCCAGATTTCCTTGTAAATTGTGTGAAGGCAATCATGCCATCCACCATTGTCCCTTCCTTAACGAAGCTAAAAGAGTTTTGGATGACCATCCTGCTTCACCACTACGGCTCCCTCCTAGATATAAAAAACTCTTGCCAAGTACACCACTGGTTTAAAATCTGGCGAGCCCGCCATTCTGGTCAGCCAAAGTGTCTATCATTGAAAATGAATCCTCTGAATCCATACCAGATGAAAGTCAAAAGGTCGAGATGCCAGTTGACCCAGTCTTGCCTTCAGAGTGTTCATCTTCGAATGGTACCATCACTGAAGAGAAAGAGAGCGACACCATTCAAATTCTTTTCATAAACACAGACTCCGATGAACTTGGGGGCAATCTAGTCATTCCTTTATCGCAGGAAGGAAGTTCATTAGAGTCATATCTGGTCGTCTATTCGGTCCCACCTCCAAGCAACCTACTCATTTCCTTCGACTGGAATTTACTAGGCAGGCCCCATTTACCAGCTAGCGTACCATTCCAAATCAATGTACATGCTTACAGAATGGTCATGGCTGGTACCATCATCGATGAAGGGGCTTCTATGAGTATCCTTTCCTCAATTGCTTGGAAAGCGCTTGGTTCGCCATCACTTTTGCCTGAAATGAGAAATCTGATAGGCTTTGACAAAGGAAGCAGTCGACCATTTAGGATCCTCCAAATGTGCCCATTACTTTGAGAAGGAAAACCATCACATGACGTGATGGTAGTTCAGGACCCTTGGCTTATAATCTACTCCTTGGATGCGACTATATTTATTGCATTGGAGTGTCGTCTCCTCACTCTCTTTAGAGTAATGTGTTTTCCACACGAAGGCAGAATGGTCAAGCTCGTAGACCAAATGTCATTCCCTGGTTCACACATCGTAAATAGTCAAATGCCATCCCTAAATGGTATTTTCATGCAAGGAATGTCTCATCGATCTCCAGTCCATCGACCTGATGAGTGGGAGTGATTCAGGAGGATGTGACTGAAACCAGGGGGCATGCACCCTGGTCTATTTTTGTAGGAAAACCTTGGGTACATAGTAGGTTTCCGCAGAGGATATATGACTAGTCTGACACACCCAGCCTCACAGTAAAATGGGATTAGGCTGGAATAATATACCTTCACTAAATTTATGTGAGTGGAATGCATCTGGGCCACTCACCTTTGTCTGTTTCGATAGACATAGCCAAGGAAGCATTTTGTCCCCAACGCGAATAGAACTTTCATGGTAACCTAGGAATTTTTCGCTATACCTGGGGGCATGCAAACCTTTCCGCATTCAAGTAAAGAGTGACCATTTATTTTTTAAATTTGTAGGACCTCTAACCCTTTCAACCCATAAGGCTGGTCGTTTCCTAGCTTGCATAAAGAAAGGATCCAGGGAAAATCTTACAAAAGGTGCAAGCCCCATAAAAAATGGCATCTTGAATGAGACATCCTTATCATACGATTGGTGAACAGTGTTACTGCTCGGTTCAAGCTCGTTTAAAAATAAACCCGCCACGAGCAATTTTAGCGCACAGTTCAAGCTCGTTAAAAAATAAACATAAGCCATGAGCAAATGTTTCCCCCATAGTTTAAGCTCATTAAAAAATGAACTGGTAAATAACCATTGTCAATGCCTTATCGCCAGATTTTGAGCCTTGGTCGTGTTCTCATCATCATCTCCACTCTGTTTTTAGCCGATCATTCACCTCCATATGATTGTTTACCATTTCGAGGAACATCTACGAAGAGTGATTCTATTAGCTATCCTTATGACTCTGTCGTGATTGGAAAATTCCAAACCTTACCTGGAATCAGCTGCTACCCGAAATCATCACTCGTTCCTCGAAAA